>QZGG01003708.1:0-21054 GCA_006409495.1 Sedum album | reverse complement strand
ATATAATGTAATCGCCTATAAAGACAAGCCACGTTGTAGGACAGCAGTGGAGCTACTGAGAACAACCAAGATATAGAACGACAATTAGAAAAGGTATGTATAGTAACCAAGCGCACCACTTTCCAAAATTCCAAAGTATCCGCTTGACCCTGCTGTTAAACGAAGTCTATCAATTTCTTATACACAGATATCACTGCCCTTGCTGATCTTGCACGGGGAAGCAGACATTGTAACCGAACCATCAGTGAGCAAGGAATTATACGAAAAAGCCAAAAGTCCAGACAAAACGCTGAAACTATACAAAGATGCTTGTCATGCACTGCTCGAGGGGGAGGTGGATGATATTATCATTCAAGTTCTAAATGACATCATATCATGGCTCGACCAACACACCAAGAACATCCATATGAATTCAGAAGCACAGTAAATAAACGCACATGTGAAGATTTTCTGATACTTGAAGTTATTTCAGATCCAACATGCACACTGATCCATATCAAAAGTGTCTCGTAAATGAAGTAGTAATAATTTATTATTCCTCGAGTATATACTGATTTTTAGATAATTTTTCGAGAGGGGTTCGATTCAGATTTGTGTTTTGTTCAGTTGGGAAAAGGATACAAATAAGAACACCTAATTTCATTGTAACCTGAAAAGTTATGAACACTTGAAGTAAACAGAAAAGTGTTACGAGTGTTAGTATAGCAATCTTACTTGTGACTACACAGCACATACAGCCAAGTAAATTGCAGGGAAACCCACCATTTAAATTTCAATCACAGCTTCAATCCAGAGATTGACTCTAACTCATAAAAATTATAATTTTGTACAAGGGTCAACACGTTACTAACAGATCAATTGTTAACTGCTAATGAGCACTCATATCCTTTGCTTCATGGAACAGCTTCAAGATGACTTTCTGGCCATAGAGGGATCTGAAATTGCTGCAAACCAGTTTAAATGTACCACTGGAGTTTGATGAGTAGTTTTATCATCTTCCACTTTTCAGAGATCTGTCATGTAGACTAAAACAAACTCTAATGTTGGCTGTACATCATCAGGTAACACCTTTGCAGCGCTGAAGGAACATAGCACAGTCGACCAAGATAAAACCTATTTTTTTATGCACAAAGCAGATAATATATTAGCAAACATTCATAGAAGAAACTACGGCTAATATGACGATGAAGGTTACTGATGTTTAGTAAACGTGATGCAAAAGCATGAAACAGTTCGAACTTCAAACTTCTTGAAAATAATCTACTTGCCCACTTTTGCCAACTCAATTCATCTACTTGCCCACTTTTCCCTTGCTCAAAGGGTAAAATGAAGAAATAAATGACTTCATTTTAAGGTAAATCCAGCATTTCAAGGCAACTTAGCAGATCTAACCAGCAACTACACCCCACCCACAATGACACAGCTAGCTTCTAGCTATATGAATTGGATTTTTTATATCATTCTACTCAATTCATAAGTGTTACCCAGATCTGCACTTCAGAAAATATTATATTGAGGGCCAAAACAAAAATAATCTACATTTACTTTTATGGATAAAAAGAGAAACCAAGAAATGTCCTACCAAGGACATTAGCCTTTACACATCAGCATATTTACACATCATCTAATACCAATTTCACCAGGTCATGGTATGCATAATGTATTGAAGCAAGAATGAATGTACCCATTCAAGGAGTTTTATATGGTATTTGAAATGTTTCATTAACAAGCTAAAGCGCATGAAGTTCCTCGCAATTTAATGAAAAAACCGAGATAAATAAAGTGAATTACTTCAAGTTGGAAGAGAAGACATCTCCAGTGTGCTACTTAGGTTCCCGTCTGATAAATCACCCTTTTCGAAGGAATCTTTTCGACTGTGCTCCAGAGATGTTGCTTCATATATCCCTGTCAATAAATCAAGTTGAAAACTTGAAATTTGTAGAGATGGAATGAGAAATTTTGATATCTAAGAAACAAGTTGAAAACTAGCTGTGTGTCATTCTGGCTATCTTAATAATTGGACACAACTTGCATGGTTTAAAGTGGGCAGATTGTTTCTCACTCCAAGTAACGCCAGAATCAAAAGAGTAGTTTCATAGGAAAATGTCTATCCCTGATCATTTTGAGCAACAAAGCCGCTCTTAAAAGCTGGAACTAGTCCACTTACGACATGATCCCAATTTTTGTTGGATTTGAAAACAGTTACACCAATTTTTGTCATATACATTATTATAACAAATATCATCCAGTATATAATTGTGCATACTTGCATGTGAGCATGCACGGGCATGTGTTGATAATAAAAATGCTGCGAGGAAGATAGTATATATAAGAGAAATATGTGTACCAAAGCCCAAAATCATGGAGCAAAAAAGGAATCCCGGGAGAGAGAAGTCAGTTTTATAGAGAGTCTCCAGTACAATTATACATCCTCCAGCAACCATCAAATGCCTTGGAGAAGAGAAAACCATGTGCAACCTACAAAGCCAAATGAGGAGCCATCTTAAAAGATCAATAAGCAAACTCATCCAAGGGCATAACAAGATATATAGCCATGAAAATAAACCCCTTTTTAGTAATAAACTGGGCAAATGAGTTTGTAAGCTATTGGGATCTGACACACGCTACCTTTCTTCAGCTAAACTATCAACATAAAATATCAATACAACTCCAAAGAGAATAAAACTGGAGTAAGCCCACAAAGAAAAAGGCATGTCCCTATTTGCGCTTGATCCCTGCAGATTTCGGCAAAGCATAAAGCATTATAGTCATGCATTTTTTGAAAGTTGTAAGGGAGATTGATGAATAAGACGAATTAAGGAAGCACATACAATTATAATGTCCCACATGGCCACAGGGAAAAGAAAACACGTAGCAGAAGCGATGGTTATGGCATGCAGTCGCCTTTTAAATTGGTTCTAGAGGAAACAAATAGAAGAATGGACATCAAATTATTTTCAGCTAGATGAACAATATGAACGTCAAGTGTAAACTACGATCAACCATGCCTTAAGAGACACACGCCGTGCAATCACTCTTCTCAAAGCTGACAAAATACCAGCAAATACAGGGGTTATCATTATGGTTATGCCCACGGGAAGCTGTGTTTGGGCCTCACTCTCAAAGCTCTCATTACGACGTGGTTTTTGTTAAGTAGTAACATCAACTTACGAAAATTGATTAGAAGAAATAACGAGCTTATAAATCATACTAAACAACAGAAAGGATATTAAAAGGAGAATAAGCCACCATGGACCACCCTTGGGATAGAAAATAAAAGGATGCTAACATTGCAATGAGCCCACCCACCTGGAAGCACATGAGAGAGAGACATCAATCATGCGAGATTCAACAGATGAGTACGTAATGCATTAAGTTCGCTACCAACGTTTTAAAAATAACTCGTTTACGGATAAAGAGTCATTTCCCAATAACACCATGAAATAACTTTTGATGCATCTTTAGGCATCAGTTACTATCTTCAACAATGCGATGCCATTCTCTCAAAAGGCATTTAGATTCAAAGCTAGCTGTACTCTAGTTAGATGGTTAAAAGAGTGCAAATATGCCATAATTAAAAAAAGCATTTTGACAGCACCAGCACTATGCGAGTGATATTTAGGTGTTCAGAATTACGGAGTAAGATATAAACTCACACAAAGGCTAAAAATATATATAGGACATACCTTTTTTAACATATGCCCACGCCGCCCATACAATACGGCAGATAATACACCAAGAACAGCACCGGAATACTCTGCCAAAATGTTCTGTTCACAGAGTGATGAACTATGAGATAGTTGACTATCTAGTTAGCATGGACATTAAAAGTAACTGATATTAGCTTAAAACAAAATGTGTGTCACATATGAAATTCAAATACCCCATATTAGTATTGATAGAATAGAAATGCTTTAATTATTATCAACTTTACTAATATATAAGTCTGGAATGCAACAAATCAAGGCCTATGCAAAAAAAGAATTGTTGGGATGATAATGAAGTCAGGACTTGTGCCAACCAATATCTACAATGGATATTGCACTACTAGCTGGTCGTCAAGGTTTTAGCATACCACTAACAGTCACACATAATAAAAGCCACTGCTGGCTGCCAATGGACGAATATCTTTAGTACAGTTTTGTGTTTTAGTTTGCAGATGACAGTCCTCTCTATAAAGAACGGTGAACAGAAACAAAGGCATTCCTTTAGCCTGTACCAAACAGGAGGCAGTGTCCAATGTTTCCTACTAATTAATGCCTTAATGGCTCGGCTACTGTTTAGAGTATTGGTAAAGGACTAAGCGAGGTTAGTGAATTGGGAACTAATCCCAAAATGTGTTTTTCAGCCAATCTAGGCATTTAATTTTTAGTAAAGGAAGAACCTAGCGAGAACTTTGTTTAAAACCTTAATGCTCCGCTTGGATGCATGGAAAGATGAGTGGAAAAGATAATTTGATGGAAAAAATTTTAAAATATATTTGAGTGTGTTTGGTTGAATTATGGAAAACGAAAAAATAACAAATGAAACAATATAAACTTTTCCTCTCAATTACTTTGCTTTAAATTTTTCCTTAAATTTTCTTCCCAATACTTTTTCCGGCATCCAAACGAAGGCTATGTGTTTTGAAATGATTAACACGAGCAAACTTGAAATCACAATGACAAGCCTTCAACTAATTTGAAACACTGAGGGAAAACATGGCATTTATAAATGTAAGCATGGCTACCTTTGTGGCCCAACAAGTTTGAGACCTTTTCCCCACAGAATGAAATACAAGGCCGTAATAGCTCCATTAATCACAGAAGGTACAACCTGAAAACAATATGATCATAATACCACACAAAAATGTCCACCTCAAAAACCAATATTCTATAAAGTATACGCTTTGTAACCTGTGTATTAGAGAGGGGTCTGCCCTTCCAAGGTTTCTGCGAAACGAAAAATATGAAAGACGCTGGAACGAGGCAACAGAAGATAAAGAGAATGATGGAAGCCCCCGTCTGTAATAGATAATAATACATAGAGTAAACAGACCACAGTCTCAAGAAGCTCCCCATGACATGCGCAATCTGAAACGGAGCATGCCTAATACACATAAAACAAGCACATTATCATAACATCCAAAACTAGTTGAAAATGACAGGCATCACTGATCGCCGTAACAAGCAGATTTATTACATTGACCTAATATCTTATAGAGAGAGCGAAGGTGCAAGAGCACCTGAATTGACTGGATGATTTGTCATCGGAAAGAGGCTTCGGAGACATCATCGTCACTTTCGCATCGAAATTCAACAATAACTTCCCGTTTCTGTTGACTATGAAAGATTTGAGCGTTTTGCATCGACCGGAAAACTTCTTCCGAATCCCCTTCGCGTCGTCGCTCCGTGACCCGATTCGGATTCGTATGACCCGATTCGTACGTTCTCATCTCAATGGGCCTCTCTTAGAAGTTGGGCTGTTGTCTTACAGGCCTTTACAGAGGGTTATGATATAAGGATGACACCGATCACTGATACGGAAGCCCACTCCCGATGGCCACACGCGTCTCAAATAAAACGGCCTTAAACACATTGGCACTTGGGACAGCTACGTGCTAATAATGGTCGTATTCGGACAACCTACAAAATTATATAAGCCAGTGAAGACTCACATTGATAGATGGAGTCATGGGGACGTTGCCAGCAAGAACTGAAAGATCATTCAATCATCAATATAGTGAAAAATCACAACCTGCCGACTGTCAATCCGAACATTTACAATTTTGGATGAGTAGGGACGTCCAATACCAACCCAACGCCAACCAAGTCAATAAATAACCCGTCCCGACTCCCGACCACTCTTGCCGCGTGCCACGTGTCACGCGTGACGCAGACACGCATTCATTCTCCGTTCTCCCCCATATTCCAATAAAACTAGCATCAGTTAATAAATACTTTATTCACATTTATCACTTTTTCTCTCGGACACACCAATTTTCAATTTAACGCTTTTTTGAATTTCCCAATTTTGAAAACTCAAATCAAAACCTCTAGTCCGACGGATTTCGATTTCCCGATCCGCGCCTCCGTTCCTGGTGAGTTCAATTGAACTTGTGTAAATGGTTTTCTACTGCGTAGTTGTGTACTTGCGTTTCCGATTGTTACTGTTTTTGTGGCGGACGAAGCACTATGTGGATAATGAGTAATTTTTGATATATTTTTAAAAAGGAAATATATCTCTGGCCTCGTGTTGATCGTGATGGGATGAGGCTTCGTTAGGTTTTTACTGTCGATTGATTTATCTTTCTTGTTTTTGTTGGTTGGTTATGGAATCGGTTCTGGCGTTTCTTAGGGTTAATTGGTTGTTTGAGGTGAGCTTGCTGCTTGTTTCTTCTTCTTTTTGTTGTTTTCTTGTATTTTGTTCGCTGCTTTCGTTTGAATTGTATGCTTGCGTACGTTGCGAGTAGTAAGTAATCTGTGTAGGGAGGAGTGAAAGTAGATCTGGTTGGTAGTCTTGATTTGATTTTGGATTATAAGCTGTTGAATTAGGGGCTTCTGTTAATTGATTTATGAATATGATGTGATGGATTGAAATGTGGCTGATGGTAGATGGAACTGTGGCTCTAGGGCATTCAGGGATTGTATCTTGTTTTTGATTAAGAGTGTTTCCCAAAATACTGATTTAATGGAATCTTTGTAGTTTGTTTCAGGTAAGAAGTTAAGTTCTTCGGATTCTACTGGTATCCTGCTCTCACCCACCAACTTGCCATTGATTGATCACAGTAACCAGGAGGTACTTTCTGTTCTTGCAATCAGGGTTCAGTTCTATAAGACTGATTGTGTTGTGGGTTGAGTGGAATGTTTTGATTTATCCACTTAGCGCTAGAGTGTAAAATATTTGCCATACGTTTAATTGGATCTTCTTTTGTCACTAGATAAACCATCATCGTTTGTGACCTTTCTTGAGCCCTGCTTTCTGTTTCATTAGATGGTTGTTTGAAGGCCATATAAGACCGTTGAGATACTTTTTTTCTACGTTATACATTCTTGATTTAGATATCTTAAGCTACAATTGGTATGTGAACTTCCTTGGATAACCTTTCTACTCATTGTTTTGCTGGTTCAGCTTTAATCCGAGTCTCAATTGCAATGTGGTCTATTCTCTATTCTTTGATAATCTTCAAGGACTGGAACTAATGTCTTATTTCTTTTCCTTTCTCTGGATGACCCTGATTACATGACCTTTCATATTTAGTATGTTGGACGGTTTGGACAGAACGCCTTTACTTGTGCATCATTGTCCCATATGTTTCTTGATTAACTTTGCAGGGCACGATGAGGGAGGTTCAACTTGGAGCTCACACGGTAAAGTCGCATGGAATGAAATTGGCACGGAAACACATGCATGATTGGTTAATACTGCTGCTTCTGTTAGTGCTTGAAATTGTTCTGTTTGCCATACATCCATTTTATCGGTTTGTTGGTAAGGACATGATGACCGATCTGAAGTATCCTTTGAAGAGTAATACAGTTCCTGTTTGGGCTGTTCCGGTATGTTCTATTGTGATTTGCCACCGTTTTATTTATTTATGCTTGCAACGTAAACCATCTCTCTTATGCCTCCTAATTTCAGATTTACGCGGTGGTGCTGCCCATACTGGTTTTTCTTTTTATTTATTTTCGCAGAAGGGATGTCTATGACCTTCATCATGCAATTCTAGGTTAAACATCTGTTTACTTATTTGTGCTAAGAATAGAAAGTGAGCAAGAATTGTCAAAATGTAAACTTATGACTGTTGAAATTTTGTTTGTCGCAGGCCTTTTCTTCTCTGTTTTAATAACAGCAGTCATGACCGATGCAATAAAGGATGCTGTTGGCCGTCCAAGACCAGATTTTTTCTGGCGTTGCTTTCCAGATGGAAAAGATGTAACTCTTCAATCTTCATTTTTTCATCTAAGTATTAATTAAAAGAAGTATCTGTTTATTTTCTCCGAATCTTAATGTCTCTGACTCTCTGTTTTGTAATATGTCATTTTTTCCATATCGTTTAGGATTATGATGCTTTGGGAAATGTCATCTGTACTGGTGACAAAAGTGTTATAAAGGAGGGCCATAAAAGTTTTCCTAGCGGTCACACTTCCTGTAAGCTCTCTTGTGACTGAATTTATATACATGTAACTACCGTCTCTATCATTTTTTCTAATGAAGCCATCGTAAAATTATGCAGTTTTCTTAGCAATTCTTAACTAGTGTACAATTCATACTTGCACTTTTATGATCAGTTATTTTGATCTAATGAGCAGGGTCATTCGCTGGTTTGGGGTTTCTGTCGCTATACTTATGTGGCAAAATTCAAGTGTTTGATCAAAGGGGTCATGTAGCGAAATTATGCCTTGTTTTCCTTCCTCTATTAGCTGCGTCGCTTGTTGGAGTTTCTCGAGTTGATGACTACTGGCATCATTGGCAGGATGTTTTTGCAGGAGGCCTTCTAGGTATGTTCCATTCTCATCATCAACTTTAGTTAAGTTCATAATTATTATGTGCTGACTGTTTATATCACTATTTAGGGCTTGTGATCTCTTCATTTTGTTACTTGCAGTTCTTCCCTCCGCCGTATCATTCTGAAGGTATATTGCCAAATCTTTTTATTTTGAGATGTCAGATGAATTTGCACTTGCAGAAACTGGTTGCTGATATTTCAGTTACTTCCCTTGCAATCCTACATTACACGGAACTTCAGTTATACCCAAAATTTCAATATCAGACCTGAGAGAAGTTTTATCAAGTTTTAGCTGCTCAGTAGCCTATTTTTCCTTTACAATAGTCAGAAAAGATGATATGAGAAAACAAGTATTATTGCCACTTTGCATCATTACATATTAATTGTTTGTTTTTCATTTATTTTCGAGTAGATTATTCGTCTTACCACTTTTATCATTGTAGTTTATGCATTTCTGCCTTCTAAAGAACTCATGCATGCACATAAGTTAGCAATACAGGCACTTGAACTACCTGCTACCGACGTATTGTGGTTCTCCTGAGTATATGTGCCTGCCATATTGTCTCAGCTTTCAGGATTTTGTATTACAGGTTGGGGGCCATATGCATATTTCAAGATGCTTGAAGAGACGGGAGCAATGACTTCCAACGCAGCAGTGGCAGATACAAATAATGGCCATGTAATGCATAACCAAACCGACAATCGCCAAGATGACGAGATTGAAGACGATGATCACACGTTCATGGGTCTTGGTCTAGCAGGAAGGTCTAATTCCATAGATGAAGATGTAGAAGCTGGAAGGAGACCATGATCGCATTTGTTGGTGTGCGCAAAAAGTTTATGGTGTTGCTGTTGTGTACATACACATGTGCCTGGTTTGCCTACTACTTTCTTAAAAGATACTGATTTTAACTACCATTTGTCTTCCTGTGTAGAAAATCCAGCTGAGTTGATTTTTAGCATGACTTGTTTTCCAGCATCTCTTAGTGCACTTGCTTATCCTACCTCTTTCATCACTCATGGTAGTTTTTTAATAGAAGTCAGTTTGTCAAATTAAATGGATTGCCTGTGCTCTTGAGAGCATTGCCATTGGTGATAGAAAATATCTCAGGTGTTGAAACTCCAATCCAGCGTAGTTCATTTCCATGTCTGTGCCAGTCTTACAGTCCTTCCAGTGTGACCCACATTATCGAAGAACTCATGCTTGATCATGTCTCACAGTCGCCAAGAGGTCCCTCTTTTCCGGGCATGGGCTGACGTAATTGACCCATTTGTTGCTCTGTTTTTCAAGTGGACTTCATAAAGCATGGACAATGTATGTGTAGTCGGTAGAGTGATAAATAATGGAACTCAACCGATAGATTCAATATAAAAGGTCGACTACGACTTGAGCAAAAGGAAAATAATATCTGATTGGTTCATGCACGAAACACTTTGGGCGTTGGACTCATTAACGTAAAACAAGTGAATATGACTTTCAACCTCATAAACAGGGTATTGGCTGCACAACTACTAGCAACCAATTGTGTCTTCAAACCAAACCTGTTGTGTCTTTAGTTCAATGATTGCTGTAGTTGTGGCTTGATATGGTAGTTAGTAGTTTACTAACCTAGTTTTATAGAGTTTAATGTCATCTTCTTCTTGTCACCGATTCTCATTGATTCTATTCTCCTAAGAGTCCTATCCACATAACTACAATTCATATTCCACCAAACTTCATCACTCCTATTAAATAGGGCTGCTATTCTAATGACTGAATCCAACAAAATATCAACGGTTATATGATCTTACACCTTTACTACATAATCACCACTCAAGCAAGCTTTACAATTAAGCACCAAACACCAGTTTTCCTGCCAACAACAAAATACAAAGAAATATCTCATGGAGCTGCATTTTTCGACGAAGAGATACCGGAAAAGAAAGCAGTATGATAGGCTGGATGCTGTTGGCAGAACCTGCTGGAGAAGTGGCAAAGTAGTCAGGTTGGGCATTAGGTTAAGGAGACTAAGACCAATAACAAAGCTGAAACTGGTATCACCCTTGAGGTTATGGAGAAATTTTAAGAATGCTTATATGAATATGATGATCAGATTGGCAGGCACTGTGGGGGACTTGAACTCCGGAAACGGGTTTGGTGTCGCGCGCATATCTAGAGCCAGAGAAGTCAAGTTAGAGTATACTAAAGATGAATTTGAGAAAAGGATTGTGTATGAGATTTATAAGTCTTTGATAGCTTCTAGTCACTTGGGCTCTGCTTATGCTTGATTGTATGCTCAACTCATGTTACTATATATTTACAAGAAGATTTCTTTTGCTGCCTTTCATTCAAATTATACTCAGCCATTCTCTGTGGAAGAACTTCATGATTTCATATACATAAAATCTGACGATTATTCTCTTACTGGTGTGAGACATTTTTTAACTAAACATATAATTTAAAACTGCAAGAAAAAGTGTACTACTGATAACAACTATTGTCTAGTCTGTACCTTATTATTATTTACTCAGTACAGACAGTTACATACTGACGCCAGCAGCACCAAGCTGTGTTATTCAAATGTAAAAACATTTTAGTATTAGTATCTGAAAGAAACATTGTACATCATAGTACAAGTTTCATTTCATATTCTTCTACATAAGTGTTTATTTTACTCGCAATAGACGGTTATAAATGCTCAGAGGCTTAAGCTGTTTTGAGACATCAATTAGCCAAGTTCATATTTATAAAATACAGTTGAGAGCAATGGATACATTAGTATCAAGCTGGTACAATGGTCAGACAACTATGCCTGAAAAATATGCATGGCCAGTGGGTTTGAGACCTGCTAAGCAAAGAGATGCACCCATCTGCAAGACGCTTCCTGTTATTGATCTTAGCCTGGCTGAAGGTCCTGGCCGTGCTGAGGTCATTCGTCAGATAATTCAAGCCAGTCAGGAATTTGGCTTCTTCCAGGTTTGCTTCAGTCATTTTTGATACAAATGTAGTAAACATGTTTCATTGATTTTTTATATGTGGGTTAGGTGATAAACCATGGAGTTTCTTCTTTACATGATGCAATGCGCATGTGTAAGGAATTTTTCGATATGCCTGTTGAGGACAGAAAAAGTATTTACTCGACGGATATCAACCAACCCGTGAGGCTTTACACTAGTGGATATTTTTATGACACCGAAGATTATCATTACTGGCGTGACATTCTTCGACTTCCCGCCACTCCACTCGAAGAATATCTTCCGTGTTGGCCCGAGAAACCAGATAAATTTCGGTACATGTCTACCAGTAAATTTTTCAAAAATGTGTAAACCCAATTTTTGACAGAGTTTCTGGTATTTCAGGGAAATTGTTGGGCAATTTTCTCAAGAAGCTAAGAAGCTGGGGTCAGACTTGCTGGAGATGATAAGTGAAGGGATAGGCCTGAAACCCGACTATTTTAAGGGAAACCGGAGCGAATGGCAGGTAGTGAATGTGAACAGATATCCAGCATGCCCTGAGCCAACTTTGGCCTTAGGAACACACAAGCACTCTGATCCAAATCTCTTGAGCCTTCTATATCAAGGAGATGTCTACGGTCTTCAATTCTTCAAAGACGGGGAGTGCTACGGTATTGAGCCTATACTCGATGCATTTGTGATCAACATTGCTTGGCAACTTCAGGTACAATCAATATGTGTCAAATCTCATATAACACAATGTCAAATCATATCAAGCTACAAAAATATTTTCATCTGCTCAGATAATTAGCAATGGAAAACTAATCGCATCGGAGCACAGAGCTGTGACAAATTCAACACAGGATAGAACAACCTTCGGCCTCTTTATCACCCCGAGCCAGGATTGCATCATCGAGCCTGCAGAGGAACTCATCACTCCAACTACTCCTCGGCGTTATAAGACTATGACTTTCAAGGAATTCTTTGCCACTTTTGATACAACTCATGGTGCCACTGAAAAGGTTCAAGACGTCTTCAAGACTTGAAAAAACCTCCCATGTATCTGTCCCCGTCCATGTATCAATATTATGTACCAGTGTGTGTCTTCAGTATCATTGTTTAATAAGGTACTAAGTTGTGTGCTTCTTTTCACCTGTATTGCACTTCATGACATTCAAGACGCTATATAACACTGATTTCTCCGCCTCCTTTCTTTCATCTTCCTCCATTCATTAGTGACCATCTCTTCGAGGTAGAGGAGATGGATCCCTCACGGGATGTTGTCTTCCTCTACCCAAAAAAATTATATATCTTTTTAACTTCATAGTTCCGACCACCTTGCCGCCGCCATCTCCATGCATGTAGCCGATTCTCGCATCATTGGACTCCTCAACCCTTCATCGTCACATGCATGTAGTTTGATCGTCTTAGATCGGCTTCGGTTTGTTTATAAATAAATGTTTGTTTAATGTGTATCTTTTCATTTGGTCTTTCGTTGTGGATGCTGCCGGTCATGTTTTTGTGTAATTTCCTTCTATGTGGTGGAGAATGTAGTAGTATGCCTTGAGGCCGTAGTATTCCCGCGGAGCATGCGGATAGCTTTAGTTAGTATTGCCTCTAGATCAAATGAGATATGACTAGAAAGTGTGGGTGTCTTGGTACTAGTTGCGAGATCGGTCAACTGGACATCTGTTATTGTTGTCCGAGGTGGTTTAAGAATTGTTCCCACCTGTCTAAATCCTTTCTCATGTATCTTCTATCAATATTCAGACATTTTATTGCCTTACTTATCAAAAAAAGACGCTATGTAACACTTGTTTATGCGTAAATTGTTACTTTATATTCGATCATTTTTAATGCTTCTATATGTTTAAAGTAGGTTAGCTTCAATGTTTATTTTATTAGTTTATAATTAATTTAATAATGAATGAACAAAAAATGTTATTGTTGAGGATTGACGATTATCAATAACAGCCGATGAATCAATGGTTGAAATGATGTTGTTCCATATCACAAATTCTTAGTTATCCTTAATAATTTTATCATGTTCAAAGTATTTCGTCCTCAAGTTAGTTTTATTGAACCGATGGTTTATGGTCTAATAACCCAGCTTCGGGTCGGACTACTCGATTCAAGGATCATTAGTTTATTTCTAAATATAGGGAAAGTATCATGTGGAACCTCCTCTTTCCATAGATTCATGGATCCCCCTTCATCACCGTTGATTGCATTTTTTGTGTTTGTGCCACGTGTTTGCATTTTTGAAATGCACATGTGAGTTGTACATGACAAATGCACGCGTGAGTTGCACATGCTCATTAATGCGCTGGCACAATCTGGTGCGTCTAAAATGCAAACAGTAAATGCAATCAATGAATACAAAAAGAGATCAATGAATTCATGAAAAAGTAGGGGTTTCACATGATACTTTCCCTCTAATTATATTCCACCATAGTTTCACCAGCAGAACAACGCAGCAGACGAGTCCCATACTGCCACGTGGTAAAAGTCACACGTGTATGACTTTCATTGGGTAACATTCATCAGAGTCACTTGCTCTCCTTGATCTTCTTCTTCGATCTTCTTCAATATGAATTACTTTGACTTTTTGACTTTTTTTGATAGCTGCAGACGATCGAGTTTTTAGGGTTTTCTGAGATCGGCAGTGGCGGGAGGAGACATGTTGAGATTAGGGTTTATATTTCTTCTTGTTGCTGTATCGGTTGCTCCTGTGAGATCTGCTGTATCGAGCATAGATCTCGGTTCTGAGTGGTTGAAGGTCGCAGTTGTAAACCTAAAACCTGGTCAGATTCCAATATCAGTAGCTATTAATGAGATGTCGAAGAGGAAGTCTCCGGCATTGGTCGCTTTTTCATCAGGAGATAGATTAATTGGGGAAGAAGCAGCTGGGATTACTGCGAGGTATCCTGATAAGGTGTATTCGAATTTACGTGATATGATAGGAAAGCCGTATGGATATGTGAAGGAGTTGATTGATTCGTTGTATTTACATTATGATATTGTGGAGGATAATAGAGGTGCTGTTGGGATTAAGATTGATGATGGGAGTACTGTTTATTCAGTTGAGGAACTGACTGCTATGATTTTGGGTTACGCATTGAATTTGGCTGAATTTCATTCTAAGGTTGCGATTAAGGATGCAGTGATTACGGTGCCTCCTTATTTTGGTCAAGCTGAGAGGAAAGGCCTTCTCCAGGCTGCTCAACTGGCGGGCATGAATGTGCTGTCTCTGATGAATGAGTATTCAGGAGCAGCTTTACAGTATGGTATTGATAAGGATTTTACAAATGAGACGAGATATGTCATATTTTATGACATGGGTGCTCGAAGTACTTATGCTGCTCTTGTTTATTACTCTTCCTACAATACAAAGGAGTTTGGTAAGACTGTCCCTGCAAACCAATTCCAGGTACTGTTTCTTATTGTTTTCGTCTATTTTGGTATTGCGGATATGTTGTTAGATGCGTCATAAATTAGTTTGGTGTCTTAGATAACGCTACTGTTTGCGAAATATCGTTCAAATCATTGAGGGACTAGTATCTCACTCGCAGAGAGTTTGCTGATGTTAGTTTAAGATAGAATGTAAAAAGTTCCTAATTTTGTCTAGGCAGGTATCTGTCTGCTAACATCAGTGCGGATTGGGATAATATAGCTTTTCTCTATGCTAGTCAATGTGCATGGATTAAAAAGCACTTAATTCTAATGGTTGAAGTCTAAGCTGTCCACCGTTTTGCACACCTTTTAATAGGAATCATCTGTTCCCATATTGAATTCGGTAGGTTTGTCATATTATTCTGCTCGCAAGTAGACTTTGAGACTGATTTTAATCTGCAACTGTATTTGAAAATATTCCTAATTTGCCTCACTCTAGTCTAGAAGTTGGAGTGGCTGTATTTCCACTTTTGCTCACATTGCTGACAGAGTGACAGTGTGCATGCTAGCATCAAGACATGCTGTGCGGCGTTCAAGGGATGCGTCTGTTTAAAACCGTGATTCTTTGCTCAGAAAGCCAGATTAGTATCCCACAAAATGCCATATAGGTTGTTAATTTATCCCTCATAATTGTCCCGCCCCGTCAGCAAAAAGAACGAAATAGAATCACTTAGTTCGGTGGTTAGAATGTGGAAAATACAACACTGTTTTTAAGTATGGCATTTTTGATAATGAATTCATTCAGTATCAGTTATCAGAATTCCTTAGCATGGATGGAAATTTGTAGTGGTTGTGATACTTAATGTCCAGATTGCTTTTGAATCTTGTTTGCAGGTGATGGATGTAAGTTGGAACTCGGATCTTGGTGGACAACACATGGAAGGCCGATTGGTTGAGTATTTTGCTGATGAGTTCAACAAGCAAGTCGGGAATGGAGTAGATGTGAGGAAGTCATCAAAAGCCATGGCTAAGCTGAAGAAGCAAGTAAAGAGGACCAAAGAAATTCTAAGTGCAAACACAGTTGCCCCCCTTTCAGTTGAATCACTATATGATGATCGTGACTTCAGGTACGTATAATTGATTGTATTTGCATTGACTGCAAAATGAAATTAGCCACTATTGATAGTAAATATCCTGAACATATAAAGTATTTAAGAAACCGATTATTTGTTGTAGTTGAGTAAGTCATTTAAAGAAAGCTGTTGCACTGAGATTAATCGAGTTGTGTAGAGAAGTTGTTGGTGGTTTGGTTGATTTATATTAGTTTTCAGAATGCAGACCTTGGTCGTTGCACTTTTTCTTTACATTTAGGGATTTGCATTTGGCAGCTTTACTTATGACCTCTTATGAAAAGAGACAAGTTACCCGGACCTCGCAAAATCTAAAACATGATGCCTTCCTCAGAATATTTTTGACCTTCTGGAATTTAGAACTGGATTCCCTCAATGATCTACACTGGAAATGGGAAAAGACCCTTTAAGAGAGCTCAATCATAAATCTCCCTGTCCCCTGGCCCCATAGTGTTATTGGAGTTAATGTTGTTAGGATCCCATTAAGAATTAAACAAAGTAAGATGAATCATAATGAAAGAAGCTATAGCCTAGAAGCTCATATGCTGTGCCTTCTAGGTTAACATTGTAATGAAACCCAAGAAATCAGGCAATTCTCTGCATTCGCTTCATACTTTCATCCATATGACTCATATCTCTTGTTTGCCTATTTAATTGTCAAAGTTCAACCTCCTTATATGTGAGCACCTATAATCCCTCTGAAATCGGAACACTTATTCGTATCAACCTTTTTAACTCTGAAAGATTCTCGTTTTGGCCTCAAAATTCTTTTTTGGATTTTCCTGTGTTTTGTAAACAAAATGTTGTTTTGCAGGAGTACAATTACTAGAGAGAAGTTTGAAGAACTCTGTAAAGATCTCTGGGAGCAATCGTTGATGCCAATTAAGCAAGTACTTGAGCGTTCAGGTTTGAAGATGAACGACATATACGCAGTGGAGCTGATAGGCGGGGCAACCCGAGTGCCGAAACTTCAGGTTTGTACCCATACTGTCAGCTTCATCATTTCTTTTCATATTTCATATAGGTAGAAACCTATTATTAAGTTCTTCTAAGACGCATCATATGACTACATAATTGGTTATTGGGGTTGAATGCTGATCACATATTGTAAAATATATTTAATTTAATTAAAGAATCAGATACATGCAAAATACGTCACTACCAAACTTTTGATGTCTGATTTAAAATATTGAATGTATTTGTTCAGGCCTTGCTTCAGGATTATCTTGGAAAGAGCGACCTAGATAAACATCTAGATGCTGATGAAGCTACTGTTCTTGGAGCATCTCTTCATGCAGCGAATTTGAGTGATGGAATCAAACTAAACAGGAAACTTGGAATGATGGATGGCACTACATATGGATATGTTGTTCAATTGGATGCACCTGGTCTTGTAAGCAATGATAACAAAAGACAGGTCCTAGCGCCACGACTAAAGAAAATTCCGAGCAAGGTAAATTGCTTGCCAAGTAGCCTGATACCTCAAGTACTGAGTATGTTTATTTATAGTTCATTATTAACACATGTGAAGCTCTTTTCAGATGTTCAGGTCCATAGTATATGACAAAGATTTTGAAGTGTCACTTGCTTATGAGAGTGAGGATTTACTACCACCAGGCACTTCTTCTCCAGTATTTGCTAATTATGCGGTGTCTGGTTTGGGTGATGCTACTGAAAAGTACGATAAAATCACTCGGTTATAATATTCATGTTTGTCGTTTATCATTCTCTCAGAAATCTGACACTTAGGTTTCTTTTATTTTCCAGGTATTCATCCCGTAACCTATCTTCGCCTATTAAAGCAAACATGCATTTCTCACTTAGCAGAAGCGGAGTCTTGTCCTTTGATCGAGCTGATGCAGTCATAGAAATAACTGAGTGGGTGGAGGTTCCTAAAATTAATGCAACATTAGATAACTCTACAACTGCTTCAAACAACAAATCCACTGAAGATGGTCCTCAGAACACGTCCGACGGAACTAATAATGTTGAGCAGGCTAGTACCAACACTAGTGACTCTAGTCAGATCGGGGAAAACACTGAAGATGCCCCAGTGGAAAAGAAGTTGAAAAAACGGACCTTTAGAGTTCCTCTTAAGGTAAGCTAATCTGTAATCTGCATCTTCAATAAAAAGTTGTTTCTGCTAGTTCTAAGGTTATTTTGGCTCTCAGATAACCGAAAAGACTAAGGGGCCAGGCATGCCTATATCAAAGGAATCTATAAGTGAAGCTAAAGCTAAGCTGGAACAACTGGACAAAAAGGATGCGGATAGAAGAAGAACTGCTGAGCTTAAAAATGATTTGGAAGGGTATATCTACACTACAAAAGAAAAGGTTTGAACTGAAGCCTTAATGATATATATCTGTTTTTTCAAATCGCCGGTTAGTCGCATAGCAGGTTTTATGTCCACATGGTTATAGTTCAGTTTGTTCCCTCTTATTGAAATATAATATTCCTGTATATACTATATTTGCTTACATATACCCATTTATTGCTTAATTTTCATGGTTTGGAAGTTCATACTTTTAGTTCGAGTGATGACACAAATTGCATCTCGAGAATGTTAATAAGGATTGAAACATCTATTTTTGGATTCTAACAGCTTGAAACATCCGAATTGGAATCAGTTTCAACCAGTGAGGAGCGTCATTCTTTTACTGAAAAGCTTGAAGAGGTAACCACTCTATCTTCAGAATGATTTTTTTCACCACATTATCTATCTCTCTATCCTGCTTTGCCTGCCCAATAAATTTTAATAATTTCAGATAAAAACTGCAAAAGTCGAGAGGACGCTCACTTCTTAATTTGTGTTGGATGTTTCAGGTCCAGGAATGGCTTTATATGGATGGGGAAGATGCTAATGCAACAGACTTTGAAGCAAAATTAAATATGTTGAAATCAATTGGAGATCCTATCTTTATTAGGTAAATGATCTCATAGATTTTGATAATAGAAAACTATCTGAATTTTGACTGACCAATGAAATATATGTAGACTCGCTGAGATGTCAGCAAGACCGGCAGCTTCTGAGCATGCTCGGAAGTTCTTTAATGAGTTGGAACAGGTGCGGTGATATCGTAGTAGTTATGTAAAGGTTTAGTAAATAAGGTCTTGGATTCACTAGGATTTATTGTTTTAATTTCTTTTTTATTAAGTCTGCAAAACTAGGTAACCCATTTTCAATCCGGAAGATGGTAATAATATGATTAAATGGGTAATTTATTTCCGTGTCATAGTTCTAGTTGTTGATGATATGTGTCAAAATTGATATATTGATAACTTAAAAACTTTGTCTAATGTTCTCCCCTACATGCTCGGCTTGATAATCTGCTTCCTGTCTGCATACGTGTTGTAAAAAAGTTGGATAAGGCGACTCAAACAAATTTATAAATAACCTATTGTCAGTGCCACTGGAGAAAGTCTGAGGCTCATGCAAAGAAGTGTATTTCTTTATCATGCTTTACATTGAAACTTCCTTGAATTTGCCCAAAAATAGAAGTCATAGACTCACAGTTACACATTTAATTTAGTGCTTATCCCAAATAGAAATAAGGCATGCCATCCATGATGGACACCGAGTGTTGAGCTTACACGAGCTTTGTTATTAGCTTTCCTCAGCAAAAATTGGGCTATTTCTTTGGTGTTACTGTTTTATTCCTCTGCAAACGAATGTGCTAGCTAGTTTCGGGCATTTTTAAGTTCACTTGCACTCATTTATTGTAGCAATATGGTTTCATACACATAACATTCATATCTTGCTCAACTGCAGACAGTACAAGACTGGCAATCAAAGAAATCCTGGCTCCCCCAGCACAGGGTAGAAGAGGTAAACAGACAAATATCCACTTTACTGTCACAACTTTGGTTGGCATATGAATTTAATAAAATATTAATCAAAATAATGGTAAAACCTTTCTCCAGGTTACAGATGAGGCTAAAAAGGTGAAGAGTTGGTTAGAAGAAAAGGAAGCTGCCCAAAAAAAGTAAGTGTATAAAACCCTCCTGCCAAGGCACAAATATAAGTTATTGTTTAATCATCAAAGTAGTTTGAATCAGCATATAATCCCCATAGTTTGTTATCATGAGACAAACAGATGTACCTTGCATTCTTAGTGAATGTGTAGACATCCTAGCGATCATCCTTCAACTTATTTCACTCTGGTTCAGATAAGATTATTAATATTTGTCTATTTTACAGGGCTTCTCTTTTCAGCAAACCAGAATTTACCTCTGAGGAAGTATATGAAAAGATTCGCGAACTGCAAGAAAAGGTAACAGTATTTTACTTGTGATTGCAAGTTGATATGTTTCAACCTCTTGTTAATAATATGCACTTCATCTAATTCAGGTAGCCAGAGTAAACAGAATCCCCAAACCAAAACCAAAGGTAGAAAAGCCTCAGAAAAATGAAATTGCTGATGATGGCGACAAAGCTGAGAAAACAGACTCCACCGGCAAGGAGAAGTCTTCAGATGGCCAAACCACCAAAGACTCTGAAAATACATCAGACCAGTCCCATGATGAGTTGTGATAGATGGGAACATAAAGATTTTGTACTCAGTAGAAAGCATACACCTTCAGGCATAGGAATGAGGGCACTGCAAACAATGTCTATTTTTATGTCGAGAAAGCATATCAGTAACTCAAGTCATTTTATGGTCCTGATGTATCATATTTATTCTCAATTAAAAATTACATATTAGTTAACATAAACTTTGAGATCACAAAATACTTACAATTCAACACTTTTCACTACAGAAATCATTTGCTGGCCATCAGAAACGCTTATGAATTCAGCAAATCATTCTCTAGAAGATGAGCTTCTCACAAGAACAAACAAATATATACCAATGATCCTTCGTTTATGAAGCAAGATTTGAAATTTGTAAATTAATTCAGATTGTATTGAAGTCCAGTTCTTCAAAGCTAAGCACATGAAAAAGAGTCATCAAACGAAGTTGATGCCTTGTTGAGATAAAAAAAAAGGAGTTTGAATTTTCTTCACTTATAATAAATGATGCTGAAGGAATGAAACTTCAACACAAATAGCGAACGTCATGCAACCACGTCCATCTCTAAGTCCACAAAAAATCGCAAGATCCTTCCTATTGG
>QZGG01003707.1:0-21060 GCA_006409495.1 Sedum album | reverse complement strand
AGATTCTCAAACTCTCCATCTGCCGTTTTAGAAAATCAGGAGCAGAAACCCTCATATAATGTAATTTGAAGCACAATGACCAAGTCAAAGAGTTACCAGATTTTGATGTCCCAATAGACTCAATGTCCTTCCAAACAGTTTCAGGAATCAAGGAAATATCTTCAAATGGCGAATGAAGGCACGCATTGCATATAAGTGCTAGTGAGAGTGGTAATAATGAACTGTCACAAGAGGCAGTTGAAAGTTCTCCAAACCCTTGTAGAACATTATCTGCAGCTGCAAGGAATGATTGTAACTTTTCTCTCTCCACAAATGGGATGAGATCACGTAGAAGTGACATCGCTCGTATCCTCAGAAGAACCAGTGTATCAGATGCAGCCAGGACAACGACTTGATCCCATGTACCATTTACTACTATTGTTAAAATCTTTTCATTTATGGAGCCACCACAATATTCTAAATCATGGCCATGACATGATGCCTGGGATGCCATTTCATCTATTCCATTTACATTCTTGTTAATAAGTTCTCCTAAGTGCTTAAGTGCCACGAATCTTTGCTCAGGTTCAAGATGACCGAGCATAGCACAAAATAACCCGATAAGAGAACTTTCTTTTCCCATAAAGATATCTATTCCTCTAGAAAATATACTGGACAACCATTTATCAGTCTGCAATCGCCAAGTTATCCTTGGAGCCCTACCAGAAAATACTTTGAGAGTAACACAAATGGAAGCAAGAACATCATCAAGGTTAATACACTGAGGCATTCCCAAGAGACAATCAATCATCACAGAAGCAACTTGCCAGCAATGATTTTCCGAGAGGGACACGATAAATTCAGTAAGACCTTTCATACCAGCACTCCAATGGACAATCTTGCCAGTTTCATCCAAATCTGGAAGATTGAAACTGCCATCGCCAGCACCTGTTGTCTTAACAACAGATGACAGACATCTCAAAAGAACAACACACTCAGAAGATACAACTGCAAGTTTCTTGGCCAAATCACTATGATATTTCCAAGAAAGCTCAACGGTAGGGTTTAAGATGCATATAAGGCTCTCCAATTCACGACATAGACTTTCAATATCGTTAACACCTGAAGAAATAAATTTCTGATCAGAAATTCCACTATTCGTTTCACCTGCTAACAACTTTGCGGCACCATCTGAAGCCGGGTTAGGGTTGAGGTCCGTCAAAGACAATGACCTTGAAGTAGGAATATCAGAATCAATAGATTTAAGGTTGCTTTCAAAATGTTGAGACATGTGATTCATTGTAAATCCAAAACCATCCAGGCTTTTCCTCAATGTAGTTCTGCAGCTCTTCATGACAACAACAAATGCAGATAGGTAGTCACGGTAATGCAAAGATGTTTCATCAGAAGCAAAATCAGCCCAATATTTGAGACTGGACATCAACTCTTGTTGACGATTGAATGATAGGTCAGGGAAAACAGTGGCCAAAACATAAATCATCAATGCTATCTTATGATTTTTATCCGAGGCACCCTCATGCATCTCAGGCGTACGCCCAATGCAAGAAAGAAACTCATCAAAACATAGGGACTCAAAGTTCAGGCATGAATCATTAACCCACGACTTCTCTTCAATAGATGCTTTGCGTAAAGAAAAGGCTATGATTGGTCTAACCAAGTGCAACATAGAGTCAAGAAAAAAAACATCTGAATAGGAGGACCTGCAAATTGATACAAGAACTTGCATGACTCTTGGTATTTCCGGAATAATTGCTTCCATATGTTCAACGACAATGACTTCCAGAATATACAGAATGATAGCCTTTGCATTCTTGGCCATGTAGCCCTTCAAACTGTCAGAGTCGCAAACCCCTGAAAGCTGTTCTTTCTGAATGAATGGACAATAGCAGAAATCTGAAAACCAACACATGATGTCTGGTACAAAATTAGACGGAAGAGCTCTCAGCTTCATTCCAACAGAATCCAGAATATTCTCTCCAAATGATTCAAACTTTTTTTTCATTAGCGGAAAGAATTTACTTAAATCAGGGTATAGCACAGAAAATGCTTTGACGCTATAATCGTGAGAACATTTCTTAGATCCAGATTGAGCCTTCAACACATTTTCCTCTTTTCCATTTACTGCATTTTCTATCAGTGCCAAATCATCAGAAAATATGCTCAGTAAGTTTGTCAAATGTGGCAAATCTGACGACATAGTAAATCTTTCCATAAGATATTGTCTTGCATTGCGAGAGACAGCCATCCAACCAAGAAAACGGACCAAAGGAGAAGCACATTTAGAGAAAGACGATATTTTGTGAATCCAAGCTGAAGGTGAAAACAAATTTCCATGATGGGAAACATTGTTCATATTGATCATGTCGGAAGCTTGATCATTTGCACTCGAAATAAAGACCAACTTCTGAAGAAGCATCCATCGACGTTGTACCTCATGAAATTTGGTTGTCTCCATCTGCAGAATACCTTCCTTGAACTGATAATAGAAAGATGTAAGCATGCTGTTAAGGTAATCAGCAGAGTTTAATATGATATCGATAATACTTTCAGGAGCACATAACAGTTTTGTGGCAGAATGCAACACAAATAAAAGACTTTGCATGAGTATCTCGTGCATTGGATGCTGATCCCTTTCCAACTGACGAATTAAAAAATTGAAAAGCAAGGCTTGATTCTGCCTCACAAGCGTAATGGCATCGGCAGAGGCCAGGTCTGGTGGCGACAAATCTACAATACTCTCATCACAACATTCTGAATAACTTTGGCCATTTCCATCAGTAGACAGCTGTTCATGATAGCTCTTGTCCAAATTGGCAGCTTCAAGAAGTAACTTAATAACATACGTGTCTCTCTTTCTCTCAGTTTGAGATACAAATTCCAAGTTATTCTTTAGTTCAAATACTCTCCTCAACTCAGTTACATCAACTTTGTGATGGATGCTGGTCTTTTGGGAGCTCGTTTGGTTGTTACCCACCGAACTTGTTCTGGATGATGACATCATGAAGAAGGGGTTCACATAACATTCCGCTGCCAATAGAAGGGCATCAATTGCTGCATTGTGACCTTGATGAGTGACTTTGCTCTGAGAGTGCAAGTCTAAAGCTAAATGGCGAAACTCAGAGGCCTTGAGCTCACATTCTAGGTAGTTGTGGAGGTGACAATAATCTGCTTCCAAACTTAAGATGTCGACAGAACCAGTATCCACTTGTGATCCATTCTGGACAGTACTAATAAGATTCTTATTCAATAATTTGTTCTCTGTGCCAGCAATACTGTTAGAAGAAGATAGTTCAGTCTTGTCCGATAGACTTTCAAGGTTGAGATACTTCAGTTCCGGTGGAGCAAAAAATAAGCTCACATCTTCAATTGTGTCTATCTTCAAAACCGAATCAGCAATGTCCATTTTTGCCTCAGATTCAACCTGACAATTGGTTTTTGCCAAAGGTGACTCAGTCCCAAGAGTGGCGGAGAGAGAAGAAATGGTTAGGGATTCATTCTTCGAAGAATTTAAATCTGATGACTTGCATTTGTCAACCTCAATAGGTAGTTGCATGTGAGGGTCCAATACAGATAGAAGTACACTGTAAAAGGCAAGCTCATAAGTTAAGCTTTAACATAACACAAAACTATGCCTACAGTAATTCATTGTTCGAAAACACGAGTATATTAGCAATCAGTTATAATAAGACATGTAAGCTAACGTCTACACTGAAAAAAGAGAACTGATTAGCCAGTATGAATGTGTATAAGAGTGTATATCATGCAAAGATGTGTTACCTCGGAGCTACTAATCCACGCCTCCACTCAGATTCAAGAGAAGGAAGAACAGCTGGTTTTTGCACTGCTACGCGAATGATGTTGAGGACGAGATCGCAGCTGCTCTTTTCTCTTTCAGATGCAAGGAAGAGACAGCAGCAAAGTCAGATGCTGCACTACCCGGAACAATGGCAGGATCAAGCAAAGGCTCCAACATTTCAACAAGAAACAGAATTTCATGTTTGACTTCCTGAAAGATGTCATGTGCCACATAATTGAGTTCAAGTATAAGGAGGTAAATATGAACATTGGTCACGGTATTAAAGCCGTCAAACTAAATTACAAACAATTGAAAGCAATTATCATCCAACACCTAACACTGGGTCAAGCATTCTAATTGACACACTGAATGTTTAAAGTAATGTGATGGAAAGATATTGTCTTCAAGGAGTCCATATCTTAATTTCGTGTATTGTTAACCAGAAAAACATGAAACACAAGTTACGTTTTCCTACAATTTTAAATCCATCAAATTTTCCAATACAACAAAGCAGATATCACCGGTAATTTCTGTCCATACCCAAAATTCACCACAATTAAAATGTGGAGTGAAGTTCTGACAAATAAAAAGATTCCCAGGAGTTTTCATGAAGGCATAGAGCTTTACCTTGTATTTATCTAGGATATCATCCATGCGTCCAGACAACGCCAGCACAACGTATTTTAGCGCGGCACGAGCCCGTGCAAATGAATAACTGACATCCTAGAATTGAAGGAATGATCCAGAATCCTCAACAAGTCAGAATCATAAAGAATTCCACACATAATACTACTGAGAAAAAATAAAACATTAATAATAACCAGTAAACCCCAGAAAATAAATTTTTTAATTTCATTACTATTGGCAAATGACAAAATAAACAAACCCTTATAGGTTATTTTCAGAGACAGCACCCGAAGGCCATGATTGGGTATAAGGTAAACATATTTTTTATTTTTAGTAATGTCTCGATGATACGAACTATTCTTAAAAGAGGACCTGAAATACTCCTAGTAGGTCTTCTATAAGTTCCAGAGCAAGATCGACCTGAATCATAAGACGACGCATGCAAAGGAAATCAAAATTCCTTTTTATAACATCAATAATGTGAGCCAGGGAGAAACCAAAACAAATATACTACATTGGTCTGAGCAGTAAATTAAAGCTGATGTACCTTTGTAGTCACCTGCGGCATCCATGGACCCAGCACACCACAACACAAGTCTATAAGAATGCACGCTGCCTTTGCCTGGTAAAAAGTATAATGAGACAAACTAGGCAGATAGTCAATGCAATACTAATCGATTGACAGGTGATCTTAGTCAGCACTGAGGACAGGTAATAGTGGCACCAACATGTGATTGTGAGAATGACGACAAATAACCAGCAGCAGCTTTAAGTAGTGAGCAATACAATGCCGAGGAAGTTGCAACAATCTGCAATTGAAATTAACTACGCTTATAGAAATATAACGGCCAAATTTATCAAGCATTATTAGACCATAAGAGACCTGAGAAAGTGCTTGTATCACCAGAGGCTGTCTCCATAAAGAAAAGGTATCATCAATGGTGTAAGGGTTGCCAACATGAGGGCGAAGTGCTGCAGCAGAATTAAGAAATTTAGAAAAATCAACTGAAGCATCCAAATCTTAGATGAAGAACTCGAACATGCTTTTATAAACCACTGATAAGAATCGATCTACTGTAGTTAACTAAAGATAACAAGGTGCCGTCACATATAATGGTCAACCATATACAGCTACAGTAAGAAAGCGAGGATTTTTACAACCTGGAAGCAGTGCTTGCACAAAGGGTAGCGCCCACCACAAATCAGAAGTTCCATCAGCCAGTTTTTTACACAAAGTTGGCTGCGCAGACCAAATTTTATCAGCCAATTCGTCAAAAAGACAGGGAGGAAACAGACATGCAGACAGTTTAGGTTTATAAGTATAATAATAGTGCACATAAATACCTGTGATGCAAGTGCGTAGAGGACATGAAATATGCCTTCTTCAACTGCTCCTATATCCAAAATATTAAGGTAGCTTGAGTCCCAGGGACAGTCGATAATTCGAAATTCTTCTCCAAATAAGTCAGAGTAGTCACCCACGATAAGGGTACTTGATAACTCAGATTTCATATCTTCGTTCAAATCAGAGGATATAATAGAACTGGATGGCACGGGCAGATATCTCGCGTCCAGAGGATCCACAAGTTGTTGCATAATTTTACCCGCCTGGATATACCAAAAGTAAATACAGGTTAATTTTCACTAACATTTGCATGACTAGGAATTTGAAGGAATGCAGCTCGGAAAGTATATTACCAAACCGCATACAGTTCTCAGATTGGGATCCTTGTATGCCTTTCTAAGTAAAATAATAACAGCATCTGCACGAAATGCAGTTGCGCTGGATAAGTGCATGCCATAAGGAGGCATATTCCTTGACTTCCTTGGCTGATTGACATCATGAAAATGAGTAAAAAGATAAGCTTTCAATTAATCATCTAATCAGCAGAGAAAACTGATGATAGTTCAAATAAAATGATGAATCAGCCAGCCAAATACTGACAAACTTTTATATAGCTCTTCTAAATATTACACATAATATTATGATAATATATGTGTATCATGTCTGAACATAAATGTCCACTAGGTATTTTCCATCACGAGCATGGTGCGTATAGACAGGGCTGCCATAGAAAAGGCTGCATTCCTGAGCTAGTAATTATTATTTAGATGTTTTAGATCATTTGAGATTTGTTGCGACATGATGTTTAAAGTTCATCAACGTTTTCAAAACTTGAATTGCAGACCAAATCACCATTTTTACACCATAAAATATAAAAGGAAGATATTGAAGGTAATCACCACATAGTTGAGCTAAAAGAACTCAGAGAGAAAGAATGTTAACGCACAGGAAAATATAAAATCATGGAGTATAAACTGCACCTCAAAATTTGAGGAGACGGTCAAGCCTGATATGGTGCTCTTCGTAGCTTCCGAGTCTGAACCATTGGTAGATGTCTTAGCATTTTCTCTGTGGCATAGCATGTAAGTACCAGTAGAAGACATGCACTTCAATATGTTCCAAATGAAAGACATGAAACTTCAGCGGAAACAAAATAAGTGCGTAATCTCATATTGGCGCTGATAACAGGATGACTACTTATAGTAAATTTTTGGAACCAAAGGATATAGATTGGAAAACATCCTCGTTTAATTCCGACTACATTATTGTAACGTACATTTGAGATAAATAGCTAATAGCTTATGTCTTAGGCAAACTGGATAGGTCTTTACAAATACAGAAAGCTATCAACAATCAAAAAGGGTATCATGAACTCCTGCAAAAACAATGCAATAATGACATTTAAATATAAAAGTAGCATGAAAATACCTTTCAATTACAATATATAGAAGAGGATAAAATGGGCCAGTAAGCATTGAGAGAAAACGAATGCTAGACTCTGCATCATCCAAGAAGTTGGTAAGATCTGCCTGTACAAAAGTGACAAAAGTGGCATAGGTAGCGTATCAAGAATCGGACCCTAATCAAAGCAGCTCCCTATATGTTACTGATATGTTTCAGATAGACAATAATACCTCGAGCTGTGGAAGGAATGGTCGGAGCCGACTGGTTATATCTTCAAGCAACTAAAAGTTAGAATAGAAACTGAATGATCACATGAGATGTAGGAAATCCCACCTTTTTCTTATAGACATCACAAAAGCAATATCACCTTAAGATGCATGTCGTGAGCATCTTGCTTGTGCGCTACGATGTGCGGCAATAAGTAATCAACTACAGGCTGAAACTCAGGTTCTAAGTTGGCCACAGAAACCCCTATAAGCTGCAATATGGGTTAAGACTTAGGAGCAAACAATAACATATCATCAGAAGCCAACAAAAGTTACAAAACACCTCTTTTATATCTTTTGGAAATATTTCAAATAGGTAATCTTCATGAATTCAAAGAGGCACTGATGAACAAGTTTTTTATCTTAATTATTTTTCAAGTAAAATCCGAGCTTTTAACAAGATAATTATTAAAATCATCAACTTGATGGAGATCATAATACATGAAATGACCAGAAAATCGGGGAAAACATCAAGCATACCTGAATGAAAAAAATAGCTATGGGATTCCCTCGTAAACATGATATCCTCACGTACCGACAAGGAGTATAGTTCATAGGATACAACATCTCTCGTCGAGGAGCCTCGCAACGCGATCGCACTCTCACAAATGTCTCTGGCTGGGATAAAGTCTCAAGTTACAAGAAGGTTCTAAATCTTAACAAGAATATCTTCACAGAACAATACTATTTCCAGATAATGTTAGTCATTACAAGTAATCGCATCTGATACAAGTCAACCAAAGTCCACTATTCCAAATATGGCAGTTCCGTTTTACTCACGGAAAGATAATCCAATTCTTCAAGCATGTAAATCGTAAATCATAAAAAGGCTATAAACAGCAAACCTTATATCGCAATCCAGCAGAAATCTCCCACTCTAACACAGATTTATTATAAATTCTTATATGCGATAGCAAACACGGTTCCTGCAAGTCCACAAAGCAGCATGAACAACCATCAGTTAGTTAATCAACACTAGAACAAATCTCACCAGCCAATACGAATACATCAAAAAAAAACAATAGCAACAGCAAGTAATTGAGTTAGTACGGACTTGAAGTTCGAGCAGGATCCACTCCTTGGTATTAGTTCCGGTAGACCAGTGAGAGCGGAGATCGGAGTCTAGAACATTCGAGGCTTTTTGAGTAGGCGATTCACGGGATGTGGCTCTGACTTTGTAAGTCAAGGGCTTAGCCCTCGGCTCTGATTCCACTTCCATTGGCTCGTTCGAGTCCGCGCGATGTGCGTCCGTTGCTCAATTTGAGTTCCGTGGAATCGGATTTTGAGTTGCGGAAAATGACCTACTGACGACTAGTTGAGCCTTGAGGGTTTGAGCTGAAGAAATTGAGGTGGAGAAGACGGACGACTTGGTTTTTCAATTTTGAGAAATGAGGGGTGCGGAATTGTATATAACGAGACATTGAGAACCTGGGAGTGATTTCAAATAATTGACTCCACATTTTAGTTGACAAACTCCTTGAATACATTGTGCAAAACGAAGTCGTTCCTAGTTTGATCTTATCGAAACGACGTAGTTTAGATATTTTTAGCGCAAGCTTCGCTTCCCACCGGAGCTGATCTCATCTAGGGTTTCCACTCCAACTCAAAATCGAAGCCAAATCCGAAACTAAGCAATGGCGCGAGACGAAGAGGAGGTGCGCGCGGAGATCGAGGAGCGGCTAATCAACGAAGAGTACAAAATCTGGAAAAAGAACACTCCGTTTCTGTACGATTTGATCATAACGCATGCGTTGGAGTGGCCGTCGCTTACGATTCAATGGCTTCCTAATAGGGAGGAGCCACCAGGTAAGGATTATTCAGTGCAGAAGTTGATTTTAGGGACGCATACTTCGGAAGGCGAGAATAATTACTTGATGATTGCTGAGGTTCAGCTCCCGTTAGAGGATTCTGAGAATGATGCGCGACATTATGATGATGAGCGGTCTGAATTTGGCGGTTTTGGCTCCGCTAATGGCAAGGTAAGGTTACAACTCTTTTAACTGCGCTAAGTTAAATTCTAAGTATTCAATTTTTTGATTCAGATTTGCAAGCAGCGGATTGTAGCAATGAGAAATGGCACAATTTTATTAAAAACAGATTGAAAGGATGTCGTTTTATTCAGAAAGCTATTAAAAAAAGATTGAATTTTGTTAATACGAGGTCATCTTATAATTATGGTATGCAATTTACTGAAAGTGGGTGTTGTTGTTGGGGGTCTCATTCCATAATGTAAAGCTAAATTGGTAATGTTTTTTGAAGGTGCAAGTAAAGCAGCAAATAAATCATGAGGGAGAAGTGAATAGAGCTAGATATATGCCGCAGAATCCATTTATCATTGCGACAAAGACAGTGAGTGCAGAAGTGTATGTGTTTGATTATAGTAAACACCCATCGAAGCCACCTGCTGATGGGGAATGCAATCCTGATTTGAGGTTACGAGGACACAATTCAGAAGGTTATGGTTTGTCATGGAGTCCTTTCAAGCAGGGTCATTTGTTGAGTGGTTCTGATGATGCTCAAGTTTGTTTGTGGGATATAAATGCAACTCCTAAGAACAAAGCTCTTGACGCGACACAAATATTCAAGGTTGTATATTGGGTTTACTGGTTTTACCATTGTTCCTAAAAAATTTAAAGATACCATATTTTACACGAGCTGCATTCTTCTATTTTACGTAAATACATCCGATGTTATAAGTTCAAGCAAATTTCATAGGCGTATCTAATCATATTACCATAAGAACCCTGACAGTTCTTATAGAAAATGTTACCGAATACTTTTTCCTCAGTTTTTCCACTTGAAAAATTAGTGGTGTTAATGATTAAAGATGACATAGATCTTTACCAAAACTTTTCCCTCAGCTTTTTGTAGTGTGAGTATTTTGTTGTGTTTCTTGCAGGTACATGATGGTGTTGTGGAAGATGTAGCTTGGCATATGCGACATGAATATTTGTTTGGTTCTGTTGGAGATGATAAGCTTTTGTTATTGTGGGATTTGCGGTCTTCTGTTGCTAATAAGCCTGCTAATTCTGTAATGGCTCATAACAGTGAGGTAAATTGTTTTCTCAGGGAGAGATTTATTTTTAGTGCTCTATTTGGTATTCACATCTCAAGCGTCATATAGCATGCTGCTTTCAACAATTCAACCTACTAGCAGAGTCTTCCATTCTTTTTTCCATGAAAATACTCGACGTGAATCCTCTTTATGTGAAATGTGGACAGCTCTCATTGTTCCATTTTAATTTACTTTGTTAGGTCAACTGCTTAGCTTTCAATCCTTTTAATGAATGGGTTGTTGCAACCGGATCTACTGACAAAACTGTGAAATTGTTTGATCTTCGCAATCTTAGCAAAGCACTTCATGTCTTTGATTCCCACAAGTAAGATACTATACTCAACCCAAAAGCTTGTCTAATAACGTCACCTCTGCACAACTTTTTATCAACATATGAACTACATATATATTTGATAATGGCAAACAGGGAGGAGGTATTTCAAGTTGGTTGGAGCCCTACTAATGAGACTATATTAGCTTCTTGCTGTCTGGGTAGAAGACTCATGATATGGGATATTAGCAGGTTTTTTCTGTACAGATTTTCCATTTTCTTCTCATTATTAAATGATTACACGTACTATAATAAAGAAATTAAAGAGTTCATATGGGCAAGAGTACAATGAGTCTGTCAGCGAGTGCCCTTCATTTGTTGTCCTAACCTGGTGGCTTTGTGAGACATCTATTAGTTCCCTTAAAACACTGACCGCTTGTGTGAATTATGAAAAGAAATGTGTTACACGTAGTGAACTACATCACTATTATTTGTATATTCTTTGATTGATATCTGTCTGTTTGAAATTTGAACTTTTCCCTCATAATTTTTTGTGCTGCTCTGCATGTGGGGAGGAAGTATGCCCATACACTGATATGTTATCGGTGTAAATTAAAAAGCTTGTAGTATGAGTTTGTGTCAATTGTGTATATGATAATGTTTTCGTGGCGTCACTGAACCCTCAGACATCTGCCACCAGTGAAGTAGTGTTGGTTTGAGAATTTAAGGATTCCTTCTGCTGTTTGTCAAATTTGCGGTATTATTGCATCTGACTATTTGAATAAATTAAAATGAGTTTATAATACTGTATTGCAATGTTGTTGTAGAATCGATGAGGAACAGTCCCCTGAAGATGCTGAAGATGGTCCGCCAGAGTTGCTATTCATTCATGGAGGGCACACAAGCAAAATATCCGACTTCTCATGGAATCCATGTGAGGACTGGGTAGTTGCCAGTGTAGCAGAAGACAATATACTTCAAATCTGGCAAATGGCTGAAAACATATACCATGATGATGATGATCTACCTCCACCCATCGGAGATGATACCGGCAACACCACCTAAATGCTGTATTTTTTTATTTGAACATCCATCACCTTGTATCCATACATCTAACCTGAATACTCACACAGTTATTGCTTCCCTTAATCCTGTCCAATCATACTCTTGTCACTTCCTTGGGACATAGTTTGTCCCTTAGCCACAAGGACTGCACTACCCTATCCTGTATCACCTTAAAACTATCAGTTACTCAGGCGGATACTTTTCAGTAATTGACCATTTTTGAAATCATTATTGGATGTCTCCTAATGTTTGTCCACTTTTTTTTGGGTGTCCCCTAATGTTTGTCCACTTTCATTCATTCACAACCACATGTTTTATCTTTCCTCTCAAATTCTTTTAAATTTTTCATTCTCAACCACACATTTTATACTCATTACTACATTAAATACCGTGAAATATATGTTTTTGGACAAACTTAAGGGGACGGAGGGAGTATTAATTAACAGTCGTAATCATACAATTAACATTCAATTAGCAGTAATTTATTTTCATGTTAATCGTCGTTATTCTCTATCAATACAAAATCCCAACTGCTCGTCAAAAAATTTCTACTCGGCTCCGCTCCGGCAGACACAAATGCAGAGAGCCACGTCCTCATCAAAACTGTAACCCTAAGATTCCTGTTTGGATTATCCACTTTCGTTGTTACAGTAGTCTCACATTTTTATGCAGTTTTTGACATTGCCAGTTTCAATGTTAGGTTTCCTGCTGTTCTCATTTTCGTGCTTATTCATGTAAAAAGTGTCTGATTCAGGCTTATAAGAATAACTTGTCATTATAATTCTCCAGTGTTTGGATTGGTGTGTTGATTGTCTCAGTATTCTCTAAGTACATTTTAATGACTGATTTCTGGCTTATTCTGACCATATTTTGTCTATTGAAGTAGCACAAATCACAATACTGCTGTATAAGGATAATCAATTGCAGATTACCTACACATTTGTTCAGGTAACTCTACTGAATTTTTATTTTGCTATCCATCCGACGATTTTGGAGCAATTCAACACACTGCTAGTATGGACGACAGAATGGGTAAACTAAATTATTTAGTGAGTATTGATTCTTTAAAGGCATGTAAGCATCTATTGTACCGTAGTTCGGTCTTATGTTTTTCGTATCCGACTTCATTTGCAGTTCCTACATGTTACCAATATAAGAAGTACATGCATGATTTGTAGGATTGGCAGATTTTATTATATGTATTACATGTCGTGAACAAAGGAACAATGCTGGGAAAATGCACAATTTTATTTTGTACTATTATAGATACTGTGCATTACACGTAGTCTATCATTCCACATGGTGTTCTTTGAGCTCATACTCTTTGTGGTCACAACTTTATCATGTTCGGCTGCTTTGAGAAAAGCTACTGCTTCAAATTTATGACAGTTTATGAAAGTTTATTCTTCTTATTTTTAGGGCCAAATGGGAGTTTTTATGATCTTGCTTTGCCAATGCAACCTTCTGACCTCATCGAGTATTCCTTTATCAGTTTCGAGAAGAAAGAATCATCTCTTTCTAGCAGCTTGGCTGGGGAATCATATTCAGCGATCCTCCCTAATCACGGAAGAAATTTTAATATAAGCTTGGTCAGTTTATGTATACTTGAGTCTAGAAGAAGGGCATGCTCTTTTGCAAAATAACTCACTTACCATCACTGAGGACTAGGACCAGATCACTATCTATGACTGTGTGGATTCGGTGCGCTATTGTTACAACTGTCCGGTCCTTGAACTCTTGGTTGATAACCATCTGAATAAGCCCATCAGTTGCTGAATCGACTGATGCAGTTGCTTCATCTAATACAAGAATGGTACTTTTCTTCAGCAATGCCCTGCCCAAACAGAACAGCTGCCTTTGCCCAACACTCCAGTTTTCTCCATTTTCAACCACTGTCCAGTTAAACAGCATGAGTAATCTGCTGCTTTGACAGAGTTTGAAAAATATTATAACATATTAACCCGAAGCAGGTTTTACATACCTGCTGAGTCCAACCTCCCTTCCTTCGCACGTATGATATCCCCAAGCTGGCACTTATTTAGAGCCTGGAAGGAAGATGAAAATTTATTCAGTATTTTTAATATCAGTTCTGATCTAAAGAGATAACTAAAGAAATTTGTGGAATCCGAAGTATTATTACCTCCCAGATATCTTTGTCAGGATATTGCTCCAGTGGGTCAAGGTTCACCCTAACTGTGCCTTCAAACAATGTTGGATCCTGTGGGATGATGCTAAGCCTTGATCTCAAATCATGTAGCCCTATACTTGTGATATCTATGCCATCTATAATGATTGTACCCTCCCAGGGCTCAACAGTCCTGAATATTGCCTGAATGAGGGTTGATTTTCCACTTCCAGTTCTTCCAACAATACCGATTTTCTTTCTTCCGGGGAATATGCAGGTAATACCTTTGAGGACTGAAGGGAGATGCTCAGCGTAACGAATCTGTAGCCACATCATAATGTTCAGAGCAGATGTAGAGCATCATTTTATTTCATTTATTGTATCTGCAAGTGAAGAAATAAAAGTGAAAGTGACATCACCTGTAGATTTTTGAAGTGTATACTACCATTATCTGGCCAATTTTGTGGTGGGCTGCAGCCTTCAATAACAAGCGGCGCTTCACTGGTAAGTTTCGAGTACTGAAGTACTCGCTCGACAGAGATCATTTTATTTTCTGTATTGCATACATTCCATATGACTGAAGCTTGCTGCACGTTCAAGTTGATCCCATATGTCACAGCAAGTCCTGCCAGACCTGCGAATTACCAAATTTAGTTGAGGATTATTTGTAATATTATTACTGCGCGGAATGATATTATGGAGACTTTGCATGTTCCTTACTTGGGTTGATAATTCCTTCTGGAAGAGACACCAGTAAGACTAAAGAGACTGCAAATACAAAGTTGGAAAGTATGTTGAGCCTAAACGAGAGCCATTCCATTGCTGACATATTGTGAAACCATGGCCTTGAATGGTTATCAATAAGACCAAGGTTAGCATAAAAAAAGCGGTCTTCTTGATCAAAAGCACGGATTGTAGCTGCTCCTGCTAATGATTCTGCAAAATGATGTAGAATTGGAGCTCTTTGAATCTCTGATAGCCGAGCAAGCTCTCTTGCAGTTGGTATGTAATACCGCTGAAAATTTTCATATATTCCGTTAACAAGTTCACGTAGTTGTTCTCGTGTGAAAAGGGAATGGACTGGATCTTAAGTAACGAAGCCAGAAGGGAATGATAGTTTTGAACTAAAACTAGTTATTATGAAATTCAGGGCTGTCCTTACCTGATACCATATGCAGATAGCAGTAACTGGAATAAAGATGACAAACACTTCCCATGCTACCTGGGACATCACTGAAATTGTTCCCAGAAGTTGAATAACTGAGAAGGCACACCATCCTAATTTTGTTGCCATTTCCAAGTCTAAAACACTTTGATCTGAGGAAGCCTGCTCAAGAGATAGTCTCAGTGCAGGGATATATTTGATGACTACTAGAAAACCAAGTTGCATGTTGGCAGGTCAAGATTCACTGTAAGTTAAGCTCTTTACACTTAAAAGTAACTCCTTGCTATTCCGATTGACAACATTTTTTCATTGGTAAGTAGAGTTTGACGTACCCGATTTAAAATTCTCCAGTAGGAGTTGAATCAAAAAATGCCATTGGAGAATGTAGTACGCTGTGGAGCATATTCCTGAACAGCTTTTGAGCTGTGTCAAGACCTACCAATGCCACAAGACTTGATCTTACGAGCACACAGAGAGAACTTCCAACTGAAAGGAGCACATACACCAGCAGCATCAACTGTAACCCAACAACGGGTTCAGATTTAGTTGTTGGAGGTGAAGCCCAAGCCATCCAGTAGTTACTTGCTACCTGTAAAACCTGATACATTGATTGTGCGAGAATTATGATTGGTACTAATGCCCCGCCTTTCACAGTCGTCAAGTATGTCCAATACACATCTCTTCCAATGCTTCCTTTTTCCCTTTCTTCGTCTTGAGTTAACCTTCCTGCTTTTTCTTGAATCTCCTGAGAAAGATTTGATTCTGACTTCTGCTTTGCTTGTAATAGGCCTGTATTTGTGATCATAGCCTTGCTGGATTCACACTCATCTTGTGGGACAACAGTTTGATGAGCTTTGCTTGTGTTGTCAATTGTTAGGATTGACTGGAGAGCTTTACTGTGAGCACCCACCATAATTTCAAACCCAGTATTTTCTGCAAGTAGTTGTTCATATTTCCCAGCTTGTTCAATTCTTCCACTTCGCATCACCTGTTCAAAGGTATAACCGTCTACAAGTAAACATTTCATGACATCTGCATATTTACCTTTTCATTCAAGTTACATTCTAAAATTTGTGTTTACTCTTTTCAGGCTGAATTTGAGGACAATTAAAAATAAACTGACCAGAATGAGATCAGCTGCCGGAAGAAATTCGACTTGGTGAGTAATATATAGTATGGTCTTCTCCTTCAGAATTCCAAGCAAGCACTCCTGGATTATTGATAAAAAAGTTAGTTGATATTTTGGTAACTTTTGAAAATCAGTTATTTCTATACTAACCTGAAAAAGTTGAGTTCCTGTGTGGGCATCTACAGCACTAAAGGGGTCATCGAGTAAATATATATCTGCATCCTGGTATACTGCACGGGCAATTTGTATCCGTTGCTTCTGGCCTCCACTCATATTTATACCCCTTTCTCCGATCTCAGTTTGATCACCACACGAGAATAGCTCAAAATCTTTTTCTAATGCACAAGCTTTGACAGTTCTCTCGTATTTATCCTTGTCATATGGACTTCCGAACAGAATATTGTCTCTGATGTTACCTGTGAGTATCCATGCTGATTGTGGAACATAAGCCTTCGAGCCACTAACCTTTACACTTCCTGACTTTTTTTCAATCTCTCCAAGTATACAGGACAGAAGGCTAGACTTTCCAGATCCAACAGTTCCGCAAATAGCTACTTTCATCGCTCTGGTAACATTCAGTTGTATATCTCTGAGAGTTGGTTCATTTGATTCGTGACTCCAGCTAAACACGCCGTTTTCAATATCAATTGCAGAATCAGTTTCTTCATGAGGAATATACTCAACTGAGTTCCCTTGAATTTCTTCCTCTTGTAGGAAGAAAGCGATTCTGTCAATTGAAACCTTTCCTTGTGCGAAGGCGGAGAGTAGATCAGGTAAGCTGAATATCGGGTCTTGTAACATACGGAAGGTAGCTAATGCTGAGAGCACCCTTCCTGCTGTGAGTTTAATCCCCATTAACATACATGCTCCAAATGTTGTCACAGAAATGAATGTTGGCGAGCCCCAAAAAATGAATGCTGATAATGCCGATAGTCTCAGGGATTTCCAAAGCCAGATATATTCCACTCCTCTCAGAGCTTCCAGCTTTCTGAGATATTGATTGTCCCATGCTTGAAGCTTGAGTGTTTTCATATTCCTGAGAACTTCTGATGTGGCTTTCATTCTAGCATCCTTTGCATCCATGATTTTTGATTGATATTTCTTCTGATATCGGGTGAGCGGTATGTTGCAGGCCATGACTACGAATGTTGCTGCTAAAGCTGCGACTGACCCCAAGCCTAAAGTTGTGCGTAGAACCAAAATCGCCAAGGTAATTTGAAAAGGTAACATCCATATGTTGTTCACATACCAAACTAAATCCGTAACTCTTTGAATATCTACACTCATATAGTTAATGATCTCTCCGCTACCATGGCTTTGGCGTGCTTTGCTCGATAATATTAATCCTTTTTGGTATATCTCAGATATCAGTGCTGCTCTTAGATGAAGGCCTAGCTGGCGAGCTCCAAAGATCCATTGCCTCTGTGAAATTGTCTCAATCATTTTAGCTCCTAAGAAAGCTAGTGCAAGCAGGTATCCACTCTCAATGCTCCTTGAACTCTTATCAGATAGAAAAATGACAAAGTCGTTGATTAGGTATGGGCCGACATATGATGCGCACGCTGACAGCACCGCGAACAATGCATTTATAGCTGCTTTTCTCCTGACAAAGAGAAAAATGACCTTGTATATGGAAGGTTTTACTGTTCCATCAGTTTTCATAGCCCGTTTCAAAACTTCTTTGAATGAACAGGATAAAAACTCGGCCGAGTCTTTGATATCAACGTCAGGAATTTCATCTTGTTCTAGTGGTTTCTTGAACCCAGCTGCAAATAGTGGGTTTTCCCAGGAGAAGGTGATGAGCTGAAAAAATGTTGCTTTTCCGTAGAGTGTCTCCTTTTTATGTCTATGCTGTTGATCAGTTTTCCCGATGAGTGGTTCTGTGATGCCTTCAGGGATGCTGATGAGACGACCTGTTTTCCCCAGAATTGCTATTACGAGCAGGCATGACGATGCAGCAAGTCTGAAGAAGTCAGCATAATCACTCATTCCAACATGCTTATGAAGTGTTATAATGTTATGGACACTGTAGCCCGTCCTGATAGCGAACAAGGCAAAGCTGTAAAACCACCAGGCTCTAAGAGTTGATGGAAATTTCACACGGTTCCTGTCTCCGATTTTATACAGAACGATCAGAGTGATTAGCCAGCATAACACCTGAATGGCCGCTGGTGAATATTCAGGTACATGATTTTCACAATTCGAAGCACTTCCATTTTGTTGCATCAGTAATGATGTCAATGTGATAGCCAGTATTGTCGTGGAGCTGAATATGGTGACTCTGTATGCAAGCCCGAATTTCACTTTACTCTGGTGTCGTTCTACACTTGCTTCTCCTGTCAGATTTTTCCTATTCCTCCATATTTGGTTCAACGTTCCTCCGATAAGGTTACACCCTAATATTGCAAGGAAGCCGAGCTGTGAGAATATGCTGATTTCTTCCCACAAACAGGGTGAGTGCATCCAGTCTGGAACTGAGCGTAAATAATCCATCACTGCAAATGAACGCAAGAAATGAACTGGTTAGTAGTAACTCAACAATCATTTCAGGACTGTTAGCGTTAGTATAACATTTAACCCTTTTTATGTTGTAGGTGCATAATGAATAGTCTCAGCCACTAAGTAGTCCTCCTGGCTGGCTTGCTATAAAGACTCCATTTATTGGGCATTTACCAACTTGATGGGATTTTTTCTTATCGGAACTTTTCTAAGGTTGGTCATCTTACAAATAAAAAGGTAAGTTTTCTGAACCCGGTTCACAATTTACTGCAATTTAATTGGTAACCCAATGGCAAGTACTGGAAGCAGTTAAAATATGAAATCTATAATAACCATTAATGCAACCTGTTAGAGGGATGTATCAGATCAGTGTGACAATGGGATTCATTTAATTGTTTTTAATGTGCGGGACCATGAAGGCAACTGCAATTCTCGAACACAAATGTATTTCAGATCTCTAGAGCTCTGATCATGCTTATCGTGGAGGAAAAAGAACTATATTTCGGGATTCAGCTAAGTCATCCCTTATCTACTGAAAGAAACTTTCTGATGCCAAAAATTATAGATTAAGCAAAGACAGGCAATATGCATACAGTGCAAAAGAGGCATGTCTTACTTGATTTACCAGAACTCATAACTTCAAGAAGCATACTTTCTGCTCAGCGTGCACACATGTATATCATATATGTCTTCTGCACTTACTCCTCAACTCCACTCCCAAGCCTCTGGCCTTCGGAGTTTTTTTGGGATGAGGATAGAGAGAATTGTGAAAACAGCCGTATATATGCTAAATAATTTGCGTGAGTTGATACTCCACGTAGTTTTTAGAGGGTTGACGGTGTTCTCATTATTATCTAGAGGTAGACTGCCATCAGTGTCTCAGATGTTGCACTAAATTCTGTCTGTTTCCTTGGAAATTAACAGGCTAAGATTATAATGGGTACTAGTCGGCCCTTCACTGAGTTCATACCTAAAATTCTTTTTAAACATAAAATGGATTCTGTTTACTTACATTCTTGGACATAGGTGACTTCTCTGGTAAATGATTTTGGAACATATTACTTTTCCCCGGTGTGCATATACTTTAGTTCACGCTTGTCTGTTTTACTTTTTAGTTAAATGCAATGCTAACTTGATGCGCATTTTCTTAGGATCTTTTGCCTTTTACTTTACAGCTCTGTGACAAAAGTATCACACTCATAGCTAGGAGGATGACACACTACACGCAGGTATGTCCGCTATTCTTTTTTATTGATTTTCGTCTTAACTGTAAAGTAAGAGAAGAAAATTCAATGTTGTCTATCTATGTCCTGTAACATCAGTTTCTCAAGTCTGATCTCTTTGGCATTTAGATGAAGTAAATGTAATTTTCAATCCTTACTCAGTAAAATGTTTTTACCAAATTTAGATTACTTCGATCAGTCTCTATGATTAGCTTCCAGTTCCCATTTTTCCTCGTTCCATAACGTCAAGCTTTTGCAGGCCAGTAACGTGGACTGGTAGAGCTGAGTCAGAATCGCAGAACTCCTACAGATTGGGATGTATCGAAAGGAGGTATATTCCATCTATCACTTCAAACTTGGTTCTTTATTTTTATCATGTTACATTTTGTGGTACGGACTCACAGGACCACCTCCCCACATTTTCTCCTTTTCTATTTTAGCATTTTGATTCTCATAGTAGAATTACACAAAACACACATGAGACGAAAACACATTAGTCTTTCACAATCATTAGATTACATGAATTAAGACAAGTAGAAAATTTTAGTTTTTATGTTTGTTGTGTATTGATATTCGTAGTTGATTGGCGTTTATATTTTTATGAGTCTAAATATTTAGGAATGTATTCGGCCATTTGATATTAATATTCATGAGTGTAATGCAAATGTTGTCGTTTGAGTGATATGGATTTTGAGTGGCACCCGTGACTAAAGTTAGGCAACTGTCCAAATTTGTTGATTCTGTCACATTTTGTGATGCACTGATGCTTTAGTCCACCACAGTCTGCTATGGAAAATCATGTTTGTATTATTGCAATATCCGCAAGTTTACTAGGATCCAATATAACTTGATGTGCACACAATTTTACTTGTATCCAATATTACTTGATGTGCACACAAGTTTACTTGTTTACAATGTTACTTGATGTGCACACAAGTGTGAGCAGATTCATTGAGACTCTTTCAATGTATGAATTAAATATACTGTTATCATTATAAAAGTAAACTAGTGATGTTAACTTGTGGTGCTTTGCTTTAGTTTTGGCTTTTGAGAGATGATGCAATGGGCGACATTATTGAAAGAATTCAGA
>QZGG01003706.1:0-21056 GCA_006409495.1 Sedum album | reverse complement strand
AAAGTATAGAGAGAATTTAGTTCATGTATGCCTTTTTTCTATTAATCAGTGTGGAAAGCCATGCACGACAAAAAGATTTCAAAAAAGCAGTATCTTTTCCTGTCACCTTATGTCCATCTTTTGTGTCCTGATTATAAAGAAAAAGCTGATAGAGGAGGATAATGCATTCATGTGATATATCCCATTTACCCAAGTTTTACCACAAGATGAAAGGGTGTGTTTACTCATAAAAGAGATAGAAAAGCTTCAAATGAGTTTGAGTGCTCAGATTGTTAGGGATGTGGAAACTCTATGCCCATACACCCTTCAAAACCTACAATTTAATATTTTTCTGACCTTGAAGAATTGCTCCAAAGAGGCTTGTGATTCTTATCGAGCGGCGAATTAGGTTTTCCAGGTAACTGATACGGCTGATCTGAATGCATTCTTTCTGAGCTATGAATGTCAAGCATCATATCTTCGGAGTTATCTCCTGAAGACCCATTGTCATATGCGTCTGTTCATCAACATCCCCATGACAACAAAATAATAAGCCACAATGTGATTCAAAAAGTGTGACTGTAAACTTACTCCGTTTTGCATGATACTTACCTGAGGTGGCTGCTGCTCTGTCCGTTGTTTTAACAGTCCGATACATCTGAAATAAAATCATTTTTGTGAGAAAGTCGTCTGATGATTTTAAAGCCAAATGTATCAAAACTACAATAGACAGTAAAAACAGCCGCGAAGTGAATATATAATTTACAAGAGTAGTTATAAATTACTCATTGTTACATTTGAATTAATTAAATTGTTCACACGCTTCAGAGAGAAAGCCTTCAACATTACAGCAAGTTGTTCTTGCTGGCTTTGGATCTAATGTCCGGGTGTAACAAGTTACGAATAACCAGCAACATCCTTATCTTCTCTCTCTCTGACTTTTTTCTCTCTCTCTACTGTAACTCGTACTTATTTTATTGTATATGAAGTAAATGAGTACGTAGTGATGAGTTTGTGGTTCGTGGTTCCAAGCAAAAAGATCTTTAATAGGTCTGCAGAGAAGCAGCAGAGATCTATCTAGCTAAGAAGAGAAAGAATTGCCTTCAGGTATTTAATTTTGTGAGATAAAAGACTTTCTGCAGTCATCAAAATACACATTGGAATTTGAAACATAACAAGCCTCCTTAAATCGTGCATCTCTAGAAACTAAAAGTATTTTTTAGTACTATTTAGGAATACATGTAAAAAATAATAATACAAAGAAGCCAATAGTTTCGACAAGTTAAACAAATCAAGGATTAAGATCTTTAGATATTGTAATCAATCAAAAAGCATACCTGTAAGTGTGACTTAACATGAGCCAGTGTGAGATCTTTGACATCCATGAGCTCAAGTACTGATTTGGGTGTGGCTCCTGATTAAGAAATCACAAATTTATCAAAGATAAAAATGGTGGAGCTGCTTCCTAAGAAATCGATCATATGAGAAAAGCGAAGGATAAATGAGATACTGAACCAAGATAATATAATAAGTTACACTAGTATTGATCAAGTAAATAATTAATTACTTTCATGACCACCAAGGAGCTCAACAGCATGAACAAAGCGAGCATGCAGTGAGCTAGTCCATCGCATTCTTGGAGCCCTCATACTTTTTTTGCCAGGAAATCGCGACAAGAATCTGGATCTCATGAACCCTTGATGATTTTGATGAGAGGACTGGAAGCATGATGCTGGACTTATTAGAGATCCGTTAATGTTGTTGTAGCTACCGTTGGGATTCGAATTAGGCAAAGAAGGGAAGCTATCTAGTAACATAGATTGATGCTGAGGAAAAGTTGTGGAAGCTGTAAAAGGAGGGAGATGAGTGGAGTTTTGGTAGATCGGAATGCCTCTAATGGGTTTCATATTCATGTACCCTTGTTCTTCTTGGCTTTGAGATATCATTGCCTGATGATGAAGATAATTAGGTCTCGGCAGTACAGAATATGGGTGTAGAAGCTGTTGATTGTGAGGAAAAGTGGTGTTGGTAGGACGAATGCTGCTTTTTGGAGAAGAAGTTGAAGCCATGAGGGATGAGTTGGATAGGGATAGGTTGAATGGAGCCATTAGGTCTGGGCAATTTGTTCTTTGTTTGGATAAGTCTGATGATGCATTATTATTGTTCAAGAAGGCTTTTTTTGAAAACCCCAAATCCAGGTCTTGTTCTTGATATTCTTCATCCACATTCTGTACTTCTTCTTTTGATGATCTTCTCTTTGGCCATAATCCTGTGGGGTTGAGTTGGGTAGTGCTAGGTGGGCTGATTTGCAGAGACAAATCTGGCTGTGCTGGGAACAACTCCATTAGTTGTGAAACTAACCAGCCTTCCTGTGAATCTTGAATAGGCTGGCCCTCTGCTGCTGCTTTGTTTTTTGTTTGTGGGTTCAGAGGAGTGATTGATGAGCAAAGATTTTAAGCGAACTTAAAACTTGTTGCTGAGTTGAGAAGTGAGTAATTGTGCGCGGATTTGAGATTGAATGGACACCAGAGAGAGAAAGGATGAGAGGTGGAAGGAGAGGAGAAATCAATATGAAGTGAATGGTGATGGTGTTTTGTGTGTGAAGTATATGTTAGAAAATGACACTTGAGAGTTGAGACGACTGGACCCTCTCTAATCTTTATAAGACTATCTATAGTCAGAGTGTGAAAGACTAAAGGAGAGATAATCTTTTTTCAGTAGTAATTCTCTTAAACATTTGTTTAATGTGGACGTGGGGTGATCGTTGTTTCATTACAATAGAAAGTAACAATTACCAACCGAACCAAAAGGAAACAAAGTAAATTGTAAAGAACTCCTTGCTCATGTTCCTAATATCTCTCTCCCTTAATTTTCTATTGCTTGCATTTCTATTTGACATACTTTTCCAGTACTTTTTTCCATTCAGTAAAAGTGTAAAACCTTGTTTCATGGCCACGTACACATCACCACCTGAGCATTCCATGTACAACAAAATAAAGTATAAGATTACACAAAGCGGGATACAATAACGAGGATGAGAAACACATTCTTTGATCTGTGTTAAATTTGTATCTATCCACCTCTCTTGTGTTCCCAAGATGGCCAGAACAAGCTAGGACTTTTAGGTCAGTAGACCTCATAATTCATATATGATTACAACAGTAGCTAGTGGCTAGTATACTACAGTGTGCACATAATGGCGCTCATTGAGTCATGATGAAACCCTAATGGTCAGCCCTATTAACACTTCTGACCTCTCTCAGTCTCTCCCATTTTGTTCCAGTTGGTTTAGCAGAGACCCCAAAAAATCGGTGATTTTGGAGGAAGAAATTGTCATTTTGAGTCCCTTAATTTGTATTCCCAACATAACACAAATGATGTCTTAGGGTAGGAGTTTTAGATGCAGAAATTTTCTTCGGATGGGAGTACAAAATGTGGACACACAATGGGATGTGACATATGCCAACCACATGAAAAAATTAATTATCACAATTTCGCTAGAAGTTTTCATTATATTCCCCAAATCGAACGCAACAATAGTACCAAATATTCATGTTATTACTGCTGTTTCTTCAGATTCAAACCCTAAACTACAAATTGTATCTGGCTTAATCGATTGAATATGATGAATAACCCGACACTGTTTACAACCAAAATGGTAAGCTTTCGTGAAAGAGTTTTGCTATAAGTATCAAGTTTCGGTGCATACTGAGGTTCAAAATGACAAAATTATTATTTTAATTAAATAGAAGGATTATTTTAAATCGCTTGGTGTGCATACCAATAATTAAATTGATTTTACATTTATAGAAAATAGTTACAGCGACTTTAAGAACTTTATGTTTTTTGCTAACTTCTAGCTAAGATTCACATTGAGGTATTTGCTTTACGTTTTACATTCTTGTGCCAACTTATTTGAATCTACCACTACGTCTTTACAATATTACTGTCTACTGAATAGTAATGAAATCTTGGGTTCCCCACAACCTAGCTAGTTTTATTAACAGCCACTCAAAGTATGCAGCATGCAACTAATTAACATACTGTATTTATGAAGTTAGAATTTAAGATCATTCAGGCTAGGGTTGTTATAGAATGGCGCAATGGACAGTTAATTATAGTCAAATCATATCATGCTCCAATGCTTCTAATTAAGATCATGTTGCAGACTTCATATATACTAGACTACACTCCAATGGGAAGTTTTAAAATATCTTGATAAGATAATTTCTATTAAAGCTGAGCCAATATATTAGAATTGAAAAAATACAGTTGATTTTAAAAAGAAAAGAATAAGAGAAATACGAAAAATGTACCCAGTTTTCAACGACTGTGTTCTTAAACTGATCTATAAAATATATTTACATTTCTTGCATCATTCTAGTTTAATCTCTGGTTTATATACAAGTTTTGCTTGAGGTAATATTAATCAATAACAGCTATAGTATTGACTCAAATGTCCACCAATGCATTGGTAGAAGATTAAGCTAGGGTTTGACAGCATACATGTTTGTATGGGAATATCTTGAGAAACAAAACCAGATTGGGTTGGAAGCATCTTATTAATTATGTCAGAACATAAAAAATTAACTCAAAACATGAGTAGGGTTTAAGTCAAAGCAAAGAGTATAAAAATATCCGCAGTGCACGGTCTGATGTCTTACCTGGGGTTTATTGGTTTGAAGGAATCTTACATTAATAACGCTCTTCCCTCATGTTGATTGTTTAGTTTTTCTTCTCATGCAAGTGTAAGTATATTTAGAAATTAAACCACATGACGAATGGATAGTTATTTGATACTTGAACCTGCAAACACATTAACATCCGTTCATATAAAAATACAAGCATGTGGCTACTGACACACCGGCCTCTTTAGCTTAGTCATTTACGGTATGAGATGGTGGTAGATTTAAGGTGGAGTCGAATTAGGGCAAGATCTCTACACTTTCAGGATGCACAACAAAATCATATGGTGTTGAAAAATATATATCTCTGATGGGACATCCGGCAACATTGTAAACACTGAGCAAAATCATGGAACATAATAATGTTAATAGTTATAGAGTGTACTACGAGTAAGTTATAAAAGAACAAATCAGTTGGGATGCTGGGAAAAGTATGAGAAGAAAACAAAAACCAAGATACGAACAATGTGCTGGAAGATAAAAGCTACAGCGACTCGAAGCAACTAAATAAGGAGAAGATCATACGTGACTATAACCCATCAACACCGATCCCACCCCATGCTGACTACCCTACACATATTGTACATTACATATATTTCTCTACCGTTATTGTTTGATCGATGACTACAAGTGCTTTTTTATACATAACCCACCAGCTGCAGTACGCCATTGCTCTGGCTGTTCCTTAAATTCCCTTGCTGCCATTTCACCTTGCTTTAAATTTTAAGGACTTCAGAGAGCTTTCTTATTTCATACCAAAAAGCTTTCTTATTTGTACAGAAATAATTGAAACTGGATAATTGCTACAATAGATCAAGGTTATCCTACCAACATGAAAAACCACAGCTCTGGCAGGAGAACCCCAAGAATCAAATCCATGCCCCGGTAATTAGAGGCCTGCTCGAAAGAATGGCTACCTTTCTAAATTACGGTCAACTCTTCTTCATCTTTACCCTTCCCCCAGTTAATGTGTATGGAATCTTGCACCTGTTTAGAATCCTGTTAGTTGAAGGCAAAACCACTAGAAATATATAATCGGTTAGTTCATTTTCTATCTTGCTTCATCAGTCTAAACTTGATCTGCTCTGGCAGAAGGCCCTTTGATTTTGATGCGTTTTGGCTTAATCATTGGAGATGGTAGCTCTCTCCAGCTCCTTCCTCGATCATACTCAAATGCATCCTTCCTATTCTTTCCGTCCAAAGTATCCTCTTGACTAACTAGCTGCCTTGGATTTAAAGTACTTTCTTCAGATTTATCCCTTGAAGAATTGGATGTTTCGTTTGAGCAGTTAGGAAAGTGCCTGCCACTAAAATTAGCATCCCCCGTAGTAGAGCACTCTGACGATGCCACCTGAGTGTACTCCCTTTTTGAGCGGAGCTTTTTTGGGTGTCTCAATTCCTGCATATATCCATGACATTGGTCACATAAAACACATGCTATATTCATTACTAACTGCGCATTTGAAGCAACATAACTGACACACCCACCAGGATGCAAGCAATAATATATACGGCTGCAGAAAATGGATTAACAAACCATACAATAATCTAAAACTCGGAAAATAACCCACCTGCTCGCTGCAGTTTCGCAAATGAATGAAATCATCAGTTCCTCTTTTCTCCATTCGTATAGAAGAACGCCGCTTCACTCTAAATATCTTTGATTCAGAGTCATCACTACAAGATTCCAGAATGTTTGTTGTTTCAATTGTGTTTTTGGAGGTCATTTCATTGCATGAATAAGAAGGTTCTGTATAATGGTGTTCCCTTTGATTATCCACACATTCATTCGAAGATTCGTAGAAGCTCTGTAAACTCATGTGAGCTGGACCTGTCACCTGCTTGACAAAAAGGAAAATTAAACTTCAGAGTTAAAAAACTACCATAAGCTGCGTGCGAGGGTAAAAAAATTGCAAGCAGATCTACAGCTGCTTCCTTAAATCGACGGTGAAACTGCAAAGCCGAGAAATATAAAGGAGAGGGTGGAGAGATGAGTCTGCTTACCCTCAACTGACATAGTTGACGATCCTCATTGTCTGCTACCTGATTTTGAGATGTCATAGTAGATTTTTGCTCAAAAATTAACGAAGAATATGGCACATATCCGTCCTCAGACAGTTCAAAGCCACTTGATAACGGCAAACTGTAGGAACCATTGCAAGCAAGCTGTTGAGCCTCTTCAAGTAATCCATCTTCTTGTTCAAAATTAGAGGCTGCAGCTTCCATGTCTTGTACATCATCTCTTACAAAGAGGGTAAATTTGTGTCCGCAAGCGAAATTCAAAGATTCAATGTCTGCGAGAAAACAGTTGAAAATCAAGAACAATAAAATATATAATAGATACACTATCAACTATGTGCCTCTTAGAGAGCTTAACCTACCATGTCTGAGGCATATAGGATGCAATAGACAACTGCAGTTAAGATAAGCAACATAGCAGTCCCTTTTACAGATGCAGCAGAGTACCACTCGGTACACATTAGAGTATACACCATTGCATGCACTAGATTTCATGAGTAACCAACGAGCTTGATGCTGAAAACGCATTAGGTTGACAAAGGAAACCTTGACAATGCGATCAGATTCTGTGGCACCGACGGAAAGTACTAAACGCTCGTTCTCTGGTTTCATACTGAGAAGCATTGATTCCTTGCAAAGAAGTTCCTCACAAGGAAGGAGAGGAACCCTGTTAAGAAGAGCATAACGTCTACTGGCTACTTCTCCCATTTGAAACCAATCACTTGTGGCGAAGTTAACAGCTTCTCCACAGTTAAACCCTACATATAAATTTGAAATCATACACAAGTATATTATAAAGATGTATTATTTTGAAGAGAAAATGTCAAAAATAAACACAGAGATTCAATGTATCATTTGCTACTTATTTCAATTCCAATTAACCAGTGAAATCTATTTACCATGGTTGAATCCTGCATGATATGCTCTTGGAAATGTGATAATGAAGTCCCCTGGTTTCTGTACTGCTCTGTAAACAGGCACATCGTGCTCCCTCAGTATGCTAGGAGGAAATATGGTTGTTTTGCCCAAAAGAACGTCAAAAGCGCCATCTTCTCCATCAGCAGATAGTATATCTTGTGTATACACATCATTGCAAACCACATTTTCAAACTCCACTGCTGCATATCCTGGAACGCCGTACCATGTTTTCGGTGCACCGCAGTGATGATAATTTATACTGTCAGTTGTCATCAATAGCGAAGTTGCAGTTTTCCTCTTTTGAAATGATAATATGAGAGCATATGCAAAATACTCGAAATTCCAATAGAAACTAACCTATACAAATAATGGTCCTCCACATGCCAAGCAAACATACTGAATAGCATCCCGATGTAAAGCATGGGATCAGTCACTCCCTATAGACAAAAATGTGGTTAATATATCCAGTCAAGAACAGGATACTATGGTGAGATGTGACATATTAACTCAGATAAGTGCATTACCGGGATTGCTGTTTCTAAAAGACGCAACACAGATTTGGATAGTCGAGAAAGTTCCTGAAACACAACTTTTATTAAGTACCTCAAACTAGATATCAACAGTGACAAGAGCGATAGAGTTATTACAATTTCAATACCTTAAGGTTCCACTTGCTTTTGCCAAGTTGACAATTTGGTGAGCTTGAGAAAGCACTACCATCAACATCACACGCATACTCCACAGATTCGATCTTCCCACAAGCTATTTCCTTCCAGAATTCTTTTTCCATAAATGAGGTGGGAAGACATCCAGTACTACCATATCTACGTGTAAATAGCTTACTCGCCTCCTTTTCAAAATCACGAAATGTGTATTTTCTGTAACAACAACAAGACTTCAACATCTAATATTTTACATGTGTTTAAGTATCATAGCTTCTTCTGAAAAAATTACCTTCCACTCATGAAAAAAGTAACCTTGTCTTCTGTGTTCCACTCAGCAAGACGAAGTGGTTGTACTCTAGTTGTAAACTTAAAACCTGCCTTCTCCTTCATCATCACAACGCCAGCAGGAACAGATGCACATATGGGAGAAACGATCTTGCATATGCCTGAATGTCAAATGAATAAAAATCAGAAGACTCCAGTCCAGCACACCACAGAAGCATTAGGTCTTTATTTGTATTTTTTTATAAAAAGCTTAATCTATCTACATAATGACCTCTCTTTAAGATCCATTTAAGCACAACATAAAATCCGAGGTTAAAGAGAAAATACCTTTCAGATGAACTGTATAAATACTTGGTGGTACTACAGTACTACTCTTCCTATTTAATAAATTGGAGAATTATTATTTGTGTTTTTATTAATTACTATCAAATATTCCATTTCCCAAACCTGTTGACTCAATACTTCCAAGGATGATGATGGAACCACATAATGCTTTCAAGGAAGATGATGGAAGTCATGGAACCACTTAATAATTTCAAGGAAGAAGATGTAACCAAAACAGCTTTGAATGAAAGTTATGTCAGCAACTTATATGCAAATCATTGCTACCGACTTTCATGGCCCCAAATTTGTTCAAGGCAACTTGCATCCCTTCAGCTATTCACAAACATACAAACTAGAATATACTACTCAAAACTGGTGCTGTTAAATACAAATAGAAAACTTACCGAATTTGGCAGCCTCAGGAGCTATCTTTTGCAAATATATCAAAGGATCCTCAAATTCTTCCTGTGTTGGATGGTATACTGGACACTCTGGTATACTATCAACCCATCCAAAATCATCTTTGGAATATTTGTTCACCTTCTGCTTTGAAGCATCATCCGAATAAGAAAACAAGTTTTCGCTCCTCGGAGGCCTAAAAGAACAAGCGGATGACATTCTTAAAGCATCCCCGCCACTCCTAGTAGACATGTTTGTCTCCTGCTTATATGATGATGTCACATTTAGAACCCTTTTCCCCTGCTGGAATTCCGAACCATTTCTAACCTCCATAATGTTACCCCTTCCCTCTACCTTAACAGTACAAGGCACTTGATCATCCCAGAGGTTCTACAATCTTTTACTGAATAAGTTGCAATCAAACCCTCCCCAAAAAAACAAACACTTAACAGCTACTCAATAGATAGGTCTACAATTTATCAAATCATACTAACATCTGCTTTCATATCTGAACAACACTACCCATATCATTAACAAAACTGTAACATAGCTCAATGGTGTAACCTAAAGCATTCAGCAAGACAATTGAAAACCATTTCAAGAATCCTGGACTGTTCATCAAGAGAAAATCAAACACAACCAAATCCGCCAGATACTACGAAGCAGTAAAATAATAAGCAGAGAATGAAACTTTACAAAAAAAGGAAAGGAAGGGAAATTCGATTGCAGAGGTATCTTCTCATCAATGAATTTAAATTAATGCCGAAAACACATTCGTATGATAAAAAGAGAATGATCGAAGCAGAGAATTGATGCTTACCATCAGATTCCAAAACAATCGAAGAATCCACAATAACCGCAACCAAAGCCAGCCCCAATCGATCAATCAAACAAACCCTAGATCATCAATCAATGCAATAACCTCCGAGAACCGTATCTCTAAAGCCACATTCTCCGTAGAAGCAATCCGGATCCCGGAGAGAGAGATCCAACCACTTTTTCAACCGCCGATTGTGAATTTAAAGAAAACGGTTCAACAACATCAAGAAAAAAGCGACGCGAGATGCGTGATAGAGAGGGTGAGGCCAAGATTCACTCTCCGGCGATCCGGATCGTCAAATTGGTGATTGTCCGTCGGCGACGGCGGCGGAGTGAACAGTGACCGACGAGTACAAAAATCGAAAAAGAAAAAAAGCAAGACAGCACAGCGAGGACGATTTATATTATACCATAAAATTAATTATTTAAAAAATTATGAAATTAATATATTGGAAATAATTAAATAGTACAGCTGTAAAATTAGGATCAAGGAAGGAAGGGAGAAAGCGGTGGTTGGTTGGTTGGTTATTAGGTAGTTCAACTCTAACTCCGACCAAACGGATTTCGTCGATTGACGCCGTTAGTATGAGTACGATTTACAATACTGCCCCTATTGTTTAAACTTTAATGTGATTGCAAATTTGGTATTTTCGTAATTTGTTAAAAGGTTGTCTGGTGAGTTGACGAGACGTTACGGTCGCGGCAAAGGAACGTGGATTTGTTGACCGGGATTATCCTGTGTGCTTCCGATGTATGGTAAGCAAATGGCATTACGAGATCTAACGGCTAACTTCGTTTTGGTAGATCAACGGCCACTTTTATTTACTTTCTGGATCATTCCAATTATTCTTGAATTCATTACCACTGAAATTAACGCTCATGTTTATCTGAAATTATAATATACCCATTAATAATTCTTAAATTTTATTTCTTATGCTGATAATTCACTCGACTAATTTATAATAAAATGACTAGTTCAAGTTTTTTTCATGAAACTATCGTTATGTTGATTACTTATTTTAAAAAATTGAAGTTTGATTATTAATATAACAAGGCGGGAAATAGTTAATGGTTACGGACAGACAGCTGGTGGCGGTTACTCACGGTCCCATGTCCGACTGACCGGTCAGCTCTGGCCTTTCACGAGATATGTTTATGCTTATCTTCCCTTCATCACGTGCTGCCCCGGTCACCATGAGATTTATGTGTCGTCATTATAGTAAACGACGTCGTGAGAGCGCTGGAATATCGGGGAGTTTTCATCGAATCGATTTACGGGACCACTTGGTTGGTCCACCAATAAAGCTTCCAATTTAAAGCTTTTTATTTAAGACTTTAGTTAATTTAATACTACTAAAGGATACTTTTGAAATTAATTTGCTGAGAGTCCCCAGGTTTCTATTTTTACCGGTTCATCAACGGATGGTTAAAAGAGCAACACGTGTAGGTGGCTTCCTTTGACAACTATGAAAATGACGAATATAACCTCTGAGGTTTCCTTTTGAAGGGTATGTTGGGCCGATGGGTAATTTGGTATTTATAAGTCGTTCCCACCAGGCCTACTAAATATGATTACATAGGCAGAAAATCAAACAATTAGCGAAGCTTTTGTCTGGTTTTGTTTTGACATGTTATTGTTAAAATAGTGTCTCATTACAAAGAAACACGCTTCAAAGTACGCTTTTCAAGTGTCTAATACTAATGATATCAAAAAAAAGTGTCTAATACTAAAAAGCAGTGAAAGTGACAAAATAAAGACTGAAAGTAGTGCAACGTGTTGGATTAGACTAGTGTGTGAAAAGTTCAGAAATCGGCAATCACTGTACCTCTGTTAAACTCTTTCAAATAAGTAATATTTTAGCATTTAATGAATAATAGTATTGAGTGGATGGTGAATGAGCTAAATTGTTTAATCTATCTTCTGTAACTTAAGATTAAGTTCAACATATAATATTATGAATTTAAATAGCATCTGATTTTAATGTGTGGGCCACTGCATGTAAGTCTATGACCCAGAGTTGGTCTTGGTCTATCAAGACACTACATTGTTATTGCAGTAAAGTATTTTGGCTGTACCAGTTGGTCCAGTTGAGTCATCTGATGCTTAGCTGCATGTCACGTTCCCTATTCCAGTGACTATGCTGCCTAACTTTCAATGAAGCACAACTACCTCTCTAGCTTAGATACATCATATTGGCTAGTGTAGTTAATGTTAGATATTACTTCCAATCATGTTTTTGTCTATACAAAAAGTAGTAACTCAAATTTGAATTGAATAAAATACAAATCAAATCATAGGGAATAGATCAATAGATTGAGCATGAAGATGTCCGAAGTTCACGCTGGAGCGAAACTCATTGTTTTAACGTGAAACTAAAAACAAAGGTAATATAGAGGATGATAAAAGAGATGAAGTCAATACCCGAACCACCATCGCCTCAGTCTACTAGCGAGGCCCCAATGCGCTGGCCTCGCTAGGGACTCAGGACCGTATTTGGTGCGCTCTTGACTCCCTCGTATCATCATTTTACTAAACAAGTCCAGCTACAACATCAAAAAAGACAGAATCCCACACCTGCTGACTGTTAACTAGCGTATTCAATGAGCCAGCTCATAACCGTGTTCCGGGCAGACGGCAGACCCATCAAGTTGATCATACCGGCCTCAACCACCATTTTACTCTTACTTGACAAAAAAGGCACAAAAGGAAAGAAGGTAATTCTACTTTTTGCTTACTTGGATTGGACTTTGAAATCAGGTCTGATCAGTAGAACACCCTTTTGCCTCAACTCCTATCCCACCGGAGGATGAAGCATCCGCAACAACTGGCGATTCATTGCGTGTTCCAAGTGCAAGACTTATCTGGTGCACCATGTTGCCAATGTGATTGCTGATTGCTGAGATACTTGAGATGCTTAACTTGGCAGATGGGAGTGAGCTAGCCACCACTTGGACCCCAACTGTTAATAGACATCTAAAGCTGTTGTGTTCTGTGTCTTGGGCAGGGGAATTGGAGATGTTAGGATCAGTGTGGGCAGTTGCGGATGGAATGGTTTTAAGTGGTTCAACTGGGGTGATGACAAAACCAATAGGGAGGAGTGGAATGCAAGATGGGTCTTCCCCGGACATGGCTAACTGGATTGAGTCCACATCTACATTTGCGTGTACGATGAGACAGCCAGATTGGTCAATGCAGCTCTCTTGCAGCATTAGCTCAACATTTTGGGATGAGTTACTAGCCACCTGAATCAGTCTCAATATACTTAATCATTTGTGAAAAACACTAAGTCTAACTTTTCTTGTGTAAACAGACATACATTCATGCGCAGAAGTGAAATGCAGTTCCCGGGATGTGATCCATTTGCAATGTGCGCAACCTCATGCAGTGAATTACCATTGGAAAGTGCATCAATCTATCACGTACAATACGAGAATATTACTATACGGGCATCTTTTATTTGAGAAATAGAAGAAAGGTATACTGACCTGAGCTCGTTTGTGTTCATCACGAAGAAGATCAAAAACTTGTAAGTGGCTATGTGGAAGCCAAGTTGTGGAAACTGCACAGAGGATAACTCCGGTGGGCTGGCCTGGTTCCATGACTTTCCTTGTAGTAATTCTTAGAGTATCATCTGGCGAGTCAGACAAGGCAGTCCAAGATTGACCATTAGATGTGCTGATGTTCACACAAAATGTTCTTATCATTCTGTGTGCAAGCTTCATCAGGTTTTTCCTACCCTCTGGAGATGGGATCACTACACGACCATATTCAGCATAGCTTCAGATTTTAATTAAGCAGAATCAAATTTAGTAATTGGCGTAAGCGAGTGAACAGAGGTTACCTCCAAGGTCTGGGATGTTTCGCGCCATTAGGCTTGCAAGACGCTCGCATTGTCTCTGCAGGACAGTTAACCATCTCTCCGCACCAAACGCCAAGTCATTGCTCGCAATATTGTTGAATATCTGGTGAACTGGCATTTCCTGAATTTCAGAGTGTTCCAACCAAGTCACCTATAGAGCCAAATCCATGCAAACCAAATTAGTTACCAAAATGCGATATAATAGTAAGGCACAAGCGTGCAATAAGTAAACAAGGAGGCAGGCAGAGTGACAGACCCTGGAGTAGCCATTAGGCATGTCTTGAATAAGGCAACCAGATGGTCTTCTTTTAAACACAAGTGAATTACTAAACTGAAAGTTATTCTGAAAGTTGTCAATGGGAAAATCGACAATGACCCAAGTTCCTTCCTCCGCATCCTGCTGGCAATGGCGAATGAAATACAGCTCTCGTGTTGGTACTAGTGGTGACAAATACTGAAATTCTGCATGCATCTACCAAAAAAGTCCCCAAAACGTTAAACAGTGAACATCGCCAAGGCAGCATTGAAGATTATGAGACGATAGCACAGCGACTTACCAGTTGAACTGAACCATTAGTAGTACCAGAGACTCCCGAGGAAATTACTTGGATAGTTCTTGCCTTTGATACTATGGAAGGAAATAGATCAACCCATTTTGTCTGAAGAAAAATTTCAAGCATTAGTGCAAGCAAAAATGATGCAGCTTCCAATGATAAGCATAAGAACAACGCAAATGCTTTAGAAAAAATGCACTTACACAATCCATAAAAGCGTCTACAAGGGTAATGCTGTTCATGATAACAACAGAACTCTCCCTGGTGGCTTCAATCCTCATCGGCATACTTGAATTCTGCTTACTCCCATTGCTAGTTGCCCATGGAAACATCTTAGCATATTCTTGAACATTGAGCACTTCCTTTCCGCTTATTTTGCACTGACACCAAAGAGGCTCACCAACACGACACATTTTCAAAAGTTCATCTACAGAGGACATTGCAAGCTCCAAGGCAAGCTGTTTCTCCTCTTCCAATATAATCCCTTCATTAAAATTAAGGGAGGTATCAGGAAATAGGTGTTGCGGCATAACCATCTCGCTGCCATTCCCCATTGTTGGTTCTTGAAAATGCCTTTGGTACATTCCCATTTCCAAGTCTAGAGATGGTGCAAGAACAGATGATGTTGGTCCGAGGACTTGGACAGGGCGGCCACCATAATTAGATGCAAGATTACATACACGCCCCAACTGCAATGTGAAAAATAACTATTTAAGTGGCCTAATATCTAGTTTCTGACTAATGTGAACAGCCTTGATCATTCCAACAAGTGTGTCGATTTTCTAAAGTATGAATGAAATGAACCTCTTCTTTGAGCCTGGCATTCTCAATGCGGAGGTTCTGTTCATCAAACCCAACCTCACCCAACACAGCAGGTCCCCCACAGTTGGGGCATGCTACGTTTCTTAATGCAGCTTGCAGCCTGTAGTTCTCATTCATTAAGCTCTCATTCTCCTGCCTTAGCATCACATTGTCCTGCCTATCATGTTGAGCCTGCACGTCAAACAAGAGTGCCCCATTTCATAACTCCTCATCGAAACTCAACACGAAGTAAACAGCTAACCAATATGTGAATTTTCAAAGAACCCTACAAGAAGCGGTACTACAGGCTAGCTAGCTAGCTAGCTAGCAATTTTGCGTGAACCTACAACTACAAGCACAGTTTGCATTTGCATTGTAGCATTTAACAAACCCATGGACTGAATTGAAAGCATTGAATTTTAGTAGTAACTTTTGGGAAGATCCAAATGTGAGCAGGTGAGGCTTCTAAATGAAACATTATGGTGCATCCAGACATCATTGCCATGAATGGCTTGCAGGCTGTCCACTATAACATAAATGAGCTTCCTCTTCTTATTTTCCAACCAAACCAGCCCTTTTTACCATTGAATGTGTATGTTTTTGAAACAGGGAAGTCCATATCTCAAACTAAGGTTTTGTACCATTGACTAAAATAGTACTTTCGATTTAGCTTATAAACAGTGAATCAATGTAAGTAATTAGTGTCTGTATGTATCCTAATTAATATAATGGCTGACTTGTGCATATGCATAAAAAGTTGAGCGATGAAATAATAAGTGTGATGAGATGTTTACCTTCATTTGGGTACGTCTGTTTTGGAACCAGAACTTGATCTGACGAGGTTTAAGGCCTAGTTCTTGGCTGAGTCTCATCCTTTGCTTGTCATCAGGGTGTGGACACTCCTTGAAGACCCTGAAAACACATTCACAAAGGAACTTCATATCAAAGTTAAACTAATATAATCATGAATTTTTTATGCATGGTAAGTGGAGATGACATACGCTTCCATCTCTTGGATTTGATGTGCAGTATGGCGGTGGTAGCGTTTCTTTTTAGACTGAGGCTTCTGATTCTGATCAGTAGTATTGTTGATGATATTGTTGCTGTTATCAAGAGCATCATTAGCAGACAAGGCTTCTATTTGATCACTTCCAGACCCACTCTCCATCTCATCAAGAAGCTTACCCTTCATTAGGTGTTCACTCTCTTCCTTCTTGGGAAGCAAACAAAACAACCATTAAGAAAGGAGGACAAATTAATATACATACAAAAATGAAAGCACAGCTTACCAGATTAGCAAGGATGTTGAGAGGTGGGTAGGAGGAGTGGAATTCAAGTGGAGGCATCAAGAGGTTGTTGTTTGTAGACATGAAGTTGAAACTGTTGTTGTTGCTGGGAGGAGATGAGAAGTATTGAGCAGAATCTGAAGAGAACATATTCATGTTCATACTCATGTTCATGTCCATATTCATGTTATTGCTGATGTTGTTAAGGTTGCTGTTACTACTGCTTGTGTTGTTGATATTGTTGTTGTTCATTCCCATAGATGTTGACAGCACCACCTGGCAATCTCCATACATAACTTCTATTGATCTCTCCTCTCTTCTTCTCCACAATCTCTTCAGCAGTGCATCAACCTTCTCTTCTTTGATCCTCTTTCTTCACTTCCTCTGGTGGGTTCAACTAAGAGACATGTGTTACAGAAGAAACTGATTAGAAGAGAAAAACTGCTGAATTAGAAAGAGAGGAGAGATCAATAGAAGTTATGTATGGAGATTGCCAGGTGGTGCTGTCAACATCTATGGGAATGAACAACAACAATATCAACAACACAAGCAGTAGTAAACAGCAACCTTAACAACATCAGCAATAACATGAAATATGGACATGAACATGAGTATGAACATGAATATTTCTCTTCAGATTCTGCTCAATACTTCTCATCTCCTCCCAGCAACAACAACAGTTTCAACTTCATGTCTACAACACAACCTCTTGATGCCTCCACTTGAATTCCACTCCTCCTACCCACCTCTCAACATCCTTGCTTAATCTGGTAAGCTGTGCTTTCATTTTGTATGTATATTAATTTGTCCTCCTTTCTTAATGGTTGTTTTGTTGCTTCCCAAGAAGGAAGAGAGTGAACACCTAATGAAGGGTAAGCTTTTGATGAGATGGAGAGTGGGTCTGGGAAGTGATCAAATAGAAGCCTTGTCTGCTAATGATTGCTCTTTGATAAACCAGCAACAATATCATCAACACAATACTACTGATCAGAATCAGAAGCCTCAGTCTAAAAAGAAACGCTACCACCGCCATACTGCACATCAAATCCAAGAGATGGAAGCGTATGTCATCTCCACTTACCATGCATAAAAAATTCATGATTATATTAGTTAACTTTGATATGAAGTTCCTTTGTGAATGTGTTTTCAGGGTCTTCAAGGAGTGTCCACACCCTGATGACAAGCAAAGGATGAGACTCAGCCAAGAACTAGGCCTTAAACCTCGTCAGATCAAGTTCTGGTTCCAAAACAGACGTACCCAAATGAAGGTAAACATCTCATCACACTTATTATTTCATCGCTCAACTTTTTATGCATATGACAAGTCAGCCATTATATTAATTAGGATACATTACAGACACTAATTACTTACATTGATTCACTGTTTATAAGCTAAATCGAAAGTACTATTTTAGTCAATGGTACAAAACCTTAGTTTGAGATATGGACTTCCCTGTTTCAAAAACATACACATTCAATGGCTAAAAAGGCTGGTTTGGTTGGAAAATAAGAAGAGGAAGCTCATTTATGTTATAGTGGACAGCCTGCAAGCCATTCATGGCAATGATGTCTGGATGCACCATAATGTTTCATTTAGAAGCCTCACCTGCTCACATTTGGATCTTCCCAAAAGTTACTACTAAAATTCAATGCTTTCAATTCAGTCCATGGGTTTGTTAAATGCTACAATGCAAATGCAAACTGTGCTTGTAGTTGTAGGTTCACGCAAAATTTAGCTAGCTAGCTAGCTAGCCTGTAGTACCGCTTCTTGTAGGGTTCTTTGAAAATTCACATATTGGTTAGCTGTTTTACTTCGTGTTGAGTTTCGATGAGGAGTTATGAAATGGGGCACTCTTGTTTGACGTGCAGGCTCAACATGATAGGCAGGACAATGTGATGCTAAGGCAGAGAGAATGAGAGCTTAATGAATGAGAACTACAGGCTGCAAGCTGCATTAAGAAACGTAGCATGCCCCAACTGTGGGGACCTGCTGTGTTGGGTGAGGTTGGGTTGATGAACAGAACCTCCGCATTGAGAATGCCAGGCTCAAAGAAGAGGTTCATTTCATTCATACTTTAGAAAATCGACACACTTGTTGGAATGATCAAGGCTGTTTCACATTAGTCAGAAACTAGATATTAGGCCACTTAAATAGTTATTTTTTCACATTGCAGTTGGGGCGTGTATGTAATCTTGCATCTAATTATGGTGGCCGCCCTGTCCAAGTCCTCGGACCAACATCATCTGTTCTTGCACCATCTCTAGACTTGGAAATGGGAATGTACCAAAGGCATTTTCAAGAACCAACAATGGGGAATGGCAGCGAGATGGTTATGCCGCAACACCTATTTTCCTGATACCTCCCTAATTTTAATGAAGGGATTATATTGGAAGAGGAGAAACAGCTTGCCTTGGAGCTTGCAATGTCCTCTGTAGATGAACTTTTGAAAATGTGTCGTGTTGGTGAGCCTCTTTGGTGTCAGTGCAAAATAAGCGGAAAGGAAGTGCTCAATGTTCAAGAATATGCTAAGATGTTTCCATGGGCAACTAGCAATGGGAGTAAGCAGAATTCAAGTATGCGATGAGGATTGAAGCCACCAGGGAGAGTTCTGTTGTTATCATGAACAGCATTACCCTTGTAGACGCTTTTATGGATTGTGTAAGTGCATTTTTTCTAAAGCATTTGCGTTGTTCTTATGCTTATCATGGAAGCTGCATCATTTTTGCTTGCAACTAATGCTTGAAATTTTTCTTCAGACAAAATGGGTTGATCTATTTCCTTCCATATCAAAGGCAAGAACTATCCAAGTAATTTCCTCGGAGTCTCTGGTACTACTAATGGTTCAGTTCAACTGGTAAGTCGCTGTGCTATCGTCTCATAATCTTCAATGCTGCCTTGGCGATGTTCACTGTTTAACGTTTTGGGACTTTTTTGGTAGATGCATGCAGAATTTCAGTATTTGTCACCACTAGTACCAACACGAGAGCTGTATTTCATTCGCCATTGCCAGCAGGATGCGGAGGAAGGAACTTGGGTCATTGTCGATTTTCCCATTGACAACTTTCAGAATAACTTTCAGTTTAGTAATTCACTTGTGTTTAAAAGAAGACCATCTGGTTGCCTTATTCAAGACATGGCCTAATGGCTACTCCAGGGTCTGTCACTCTGCCTGCCTCCTTGTTTACTTATTGCACGCTTGTGCCTTACTATTATATCGCATTTGGTAACTAATTTGGTTTGCATGGATTTGGCTCTATAGGTGACTTGGTTGGAACACTCTGAAATTCAGGGAAATGCCAGTTCACCAGATATTCAACAATATTGCGAGCAATGACTTTGGCGTTTGGTGCGGAGAGATGGTTAACTGTCCTGCAGAGACAATGCGAGCGTCTTGCAAGCCTAATGGCGCGAAACATCCCAGACCTTGGAGGTAACCTCTGTTCACTCGCTTACGCCAATTACTAAATTTGATTCTGCTTAATTAAAATCTGAAGCTATGCTGAATATGGTCGTGTTAGTGATCCCATCTCCAGAGGGTAGGAAAAAACCTGATGAAGCTTGCACACAGAATGATAAGAACATTTTGTGTGAACATCAGCACATCTAATGGTCAATCTTGGACTGCCTTGTCTGACTCGCCAGATGATACTCTAAGAATTACTACAAGGAAAGTCATGGAACCAGGCCAGCCCACCGGAGTTATCCTCTGTGCAGTTTCCACAACTTGGCTTCCACATAGCCACTTACAAGTTTTTGATCTTCTTCGTGATGAACACAAACGAGCTCAGGTCAGTATACCCTTTCTTCTATTTCTCAAATAAAAGATGCCCGTTAGTAATATTCTCGTATTGTACGATGATAGATTGATGCACTTTCCAATGGTAATTCACTGCATGAGGTTGCGCACATTGCAAATGGATCACATCCGGGAACTGCATTTCACTTCTGCGCTGAATGTATGTCTGTTTACACAAGAAAAGTTAGACTTAGTGTTTTTCACAAATGATTAAGTATATTGAGACTGATTCAGGTGGCTAGTAACTCATCCCAAATGTTGAGCTTAATGCTGCAAGAGAGCTGCATTGACCAATCTGGCTGTCTCATCGTACACGCAAATGTAGATGTGGACTCAATCCAGTTAGCCATGTCCGTGGGAAGACCCATCTTGCATTCCACTCCTCCCTATTGGTTTTGTCATCACCCCATTGAACCACTTAAAAACCATTCATCCGCAACTGCCCACACTGATCCTAACATCTCCAATTCCCCTGCCCAAGACACAGAACACAACAGCTTTAGATGTCTATTAACAGTTGGCGGTCCAAGTGGTGGCTAGCTCACTCCCATCTGCCAAGTTAAGCATCTCAAGTATCTCAGCAATCAGCAATCACATTGGCAACATGGTGCACCAGATAAGTCTTGCACTTGGAACACGCAATGAATCGCCAGTTGTTTGCGGAT
>QZGG01003705.1:0-20067 GCA_006409495.1 Sedum album | reverse complement strand
TGCGAAGATCAAAACATTTAGAACAGATAATGGAGGAGAATACCTGAGCAACGCATTCAAGCAACACCTAGCCAAGAATGGGATTGATCACCAAACAAGCTGCCCTTATACACCTCAACAGAATGGAGTGGCTGAAAGAAAGAATAGACATCTTATGGAGGTGGCACGGTCCATGATGTTTCACACTAATATGCCTAAGAGGTTTTGGGGGGATGCTGTTGTGACAGCTTGCTACTTGATCAACAGAATTCCCACCAAAGTCCTCAATGACATATCTCCATATGAGGTACTAAACAAAACCAGACCTTCCATTACTCATCTAAAGGTTTTTGGGTGCCTTTGTTTTGTGTTAGTTCCAGGTGAGCTTCGAACTAAGCTGGATGAGAAAAGCACAAGGGCTGTGTTCATCGGATATTCTGCCACCCAAAAAGGATACAAGTGCTATGATCCTGTTTCAAGAAAGGTCTTGGTATCCAGGGATGTGAAGTTCATGGAATCCAAAGCTTACTTTGACAAAGCAGGATGGGAGGAAGTGAAAGATATCTCAAACTCTCCATCTGACAAAGTTGCAGCCTTGAGAAGAATCATTGACAACTTCATCACCACACCTTTGGTCCCTAGCACATCTCCTTGTGTTCCCCATCCTGATCATGAGGGGGATTACAGGATGATGCACATGATGAATCTAATGAAGATTCAACCACAACTCCTCAAGAATTTGACTCATTGATAGAGTGCAGTTGTACGCTATTTTATGTCCTTTACACTGCTTTTATTCTAACATATTATGGTATAAGATTACGCTTTTGGTGTAGTTTTGTATTTCAGGTCTTAAAGAAGAGTTAGAACAAAAACGCAACAAGGAGGCTGAATCTCGAGCAAAAAGATAACAAGGCAACGACAACAGACAAAAGGCCACTGGCGCGCGAGCAACATGGCGCGCGAGTGAAGGTAGCGCAGAAGACAGCAAAACGGTGACGTCAGCAGATAGCGAGATATTCGGGACGATGACGTCATCACGCGCGAGAATATTTCTAAGTTCAGTTTTTGGAGATTTAATATTTCCTAAGCTGATTTTTAGAGATATAGATGATTTCCTACAGATATCCTTGCCTAAATATTCGTGGAAACCCTAGGAGGCAAGGCTATAAATACAAAGATTTATGGAGATCACAAAGGAGGCACGCAGAAGAGACCAAACGGCTCAGAGCAGAACTCCGATCCGGCCGTGCGCGCAAGCTGTCACGCGAGACTGCCGACGCTACACTACAGATTTGTCTTGTTATTTAGTTGTTATTTAATTATACTTGAGATGTATTCATTCAGTATGAGTAGCTAAACTCACTGAACTCGGTTTGGGTTTGGATCTATGAATAATATGTTTTGAGGTCTTGTTCTTAATTTACATGATTAAGTTTAGTATTATTGTTCCGAACTCAATTGCATGATAATTAGGTTAGACAATTAAGCGAAGCCTTGCACCGCAGACTTAGTTGTAGAATCTTTTATCTATAGTTAAACTATCAGAAGTACGTGACTGTGAATGATAGGAGTAACACTAGAATAGGCATTAACTACCTTGACCGGATTCGTTATTGACTAGACTAGATTGAATAATAATATCATACAGACTTTGACCGGAATGTATGTGTAGGTTATTAAGCTGTGACAGGACCTTAACCTACGTGAACAATATGTCATGTATCATTAGTGACCGAGGATAAACATAGAATTCATAGTGAAGAATCTGGACCGAGCTCATCTCTTGCATAGTTATTTGCATCTTTTTCACTTGTTATCTGTTGGTGCGCCAGTGGTACTTGCGCAACAGTTTTCTTTTCTTTTAATTGTTTCACTCACGCACAACCCCAATTCTTTAGCTTGTAGATTGAGAAGAGACTTCCACCGTTCCCTGTGGATTCGACCCCAGCTTGCCAATACTATACTAGTAAGGAGAGTCGGGACAAATTTGCAGCACTCAACGACGTGCTCGTCACTCATCAAGTCATGATCAGGAAGAGAACCAGGTAAGTTCAGATTCTGTGAGTGAAGAAGATGAAGATCAAACTCAGAATGATCAAGAGGAGAATGAAGAAGAAGCTGATCAAGGACAAACACAACATGTTGATCAAGAACTAGAATCAATTCAAGCTGAGCAACCGCAAACTCTAAGAAGAAGCACTAGGCTGAGGAAGTCTCCATCAAACTGGAAGAACACAAGGGTATTTTATAATGGTACTGCTGTTGCTTATCCTATTCAATCTGTTTGTTCTTTGGATAGGTTCCCAAAGGATCACCAAAGCTTCATCAGCAAGTTGGACGAAGGGGAAGTCCCTAAGACCTATGAAGAGGCCAAAGACCATAAGGAATGGATGGCTGCAATTCAAGAAGAGACCAAAGCCATGGAGAGGAATGGAACTTGGTATGAATCTGATCTTCCCAAAGGTAAGAAGGTCGTGACCAGCAGATGGGTATTCACCATCAAATACAAGAGTGATGGACAGATTGAGAGGTACAAGGCAAGGTTAGTGGCAAGAGGATTCACTCAAACATATGGGGAAGACTACCTTGATACTTTTGCACCTGTGGCCAAGCTCCATTCAGTTCGAGTCATCCTCTCAGTTGCTACAAACCTAGGATGGGATCTATGGCAGATGGATGTCAAGAATGCATTCCTACAAGGTGAGCTTGAAGAAGAAGTCTATATGGATCCTCCACCAGGGCTAGAAAGCACTGTCAAACCAGGTAAGGTTCTTAGGCTTAAGAAAGCTATCTATGGCCTAAAGCAATCACCAAGGGCATGGTACCACAAGCTGAGCACAACTCTCATCAAAAGAGGATTCAACAAATCTCAAGCTGATCATACACTCTTCACCCTCAGTACTCCATCAGGTATAGTTGTGATCCTTGTGTATGTTGATGATATCATCATCACAGGAGATGACAAACAAGGTATACTCGAAACTAAAACTTTTCTCAATTCGGTTTTTGATATTAAAGACTTGGGTGAACTAAAGTACTTCCTTGGTATTGAGATGTGCAACTCGAAAGAGGGGTTATTCTTATCACAAAGGAAGTACACACTTGATCTTTTGTGTGAAGCAGGAAAGCTTGGAGTGAAACCAGCAAAGACTCCACTTGAGGAAGGATACAAAGTCATACGTGAGGGGGAGATTGATGAAAAGCCCTTTGAGGATGAAAAGCTATACAGAAGGATGGTTGGTAAGTTGATTTATTTAACTATCACAAGACCTGATATATGCTTTTCCGTAAATCAGGTTAGCCAGCATATGCAAACACCAAAGATGCACCATTGGCACATGGTAGATAGGATCTTGAAGTACCTCAAAGGCACGGCTGGCCAAGGAATCTGGATGGGAAGGAATGGCAACACCGATGTGGTAGGTTATTGTGACGCAGATTGGGCAGGAGATAGGAATGATAGGAAATCAACCACAGGTTATTGCACCTTTATTGGAGGTAATCTCGTGACTTGGAGAAGCAAAAAACAGAAGGTGATCTCTTGTTCAAGCGCTGAGGCAGAGTATAGAGCCATGAGAAAGCTAAGAAATGAGTTGATATGGATTAAAGCTCTCCTCAACGACCTAGGCATCAAGATCAACACACCCATCACTATGCATTGTGACAATCAGGCGGCCATCTATATTGCATCCAACTCAGTGTTTCATGAGAGAACAAAGCATATAGAAGTGGACTGCCACAAGGTGAGAGAGGCTGTAGAGCAAGGAGTGATTCAGCTGAGCTACACAAAAAGTGAGCATCAACTAGCAGACATCTTCACAAAGGCTGCTAGTAGCAAGGTGTGCGAGTTCATCCATTCAAGGCTTGGACTCACAAGTATCATCCCTTAGACATAACCCTGGCCGAGGGTTCTTGTACTCTTTTTGTCCTAGGTATGGTTTTATCCCATGTGGTTTTCCATACTTAGGTTTTTAATGAGGCAAGGGCTCTAGGGTCCAAGCTTGTCTAAATCCTGCCCACGTTTAGACCTAAGCTTCGGCTTGCGCCCAGCTATCCTCGGTGTTAAGGGACGTGAACTAGGCCTATCTCGGCTTGCGCCGAGTGACCGAGGTCCAGTACGCCCAGGCCTGGCCTTGGCTTGCGCCGAGGTGATCCTAGGTCGTTTGCCACCCCACATCCAACAACCAATGCGTGTGCCTAAAAAGGACGATCCCAAACGCGAGGAAAGGTGCTGCCCACGTTTGGGATGCTCGGGCCGTCGAGACCAAGATCCTAAGCTCCACCGAGACAAACTTAGATCCCACCCTTTCGACCTAAGCTTCGGCTTGCGCCCAGCTATCCTCGGTGTTAAGGGACGGGAACTAGGCCTATCTCGGCTTGCGCCGAGTGACCGAGGTCCAATACGCCCAGGCCTGGCCTCAGCTTGCGCTGAGGCGATCCTAGGTCTTTTGGCACACCACATCCAACAACCAATGCGTGTGCCTAAAAGGGACGATCCCAAACGCGAGGAAAGGTGCTGCCCACGTTTGGGATGCTCGGGCGGTCAGGACCAACATCCTAAGCTCCACCGAGACAAACCTAGATCCCACCCTTTCGACCTAAGCTTCGGCTTGCGCCCAGCTATCCTGGGTGTTAAGGGACGGGAACTAGGCCTATCTCGGCTTGCGCCGAGTGACCGAGGTCCAATACGCCCAGGCCTGGCCTCGGCTTGCGCCGAGGCGATCCTAGGTCTTTTGGCACACCACATCTACCAGCAAATGCGTGTGCCTAAAAGGGACGATCCCAAACGCGAGGAAAGGTGATGCCCACGTTTGGGATGCTCGGGCCGTCGGGACCAAGATCCTAAGCTCCACCGAGACAAACCTAGATCCCACCCTTTCGACCTAAGCTTCGGCTTGCGCCCAGCTATCCTCGGTGTTAAGGGACGGGAACTAGGCCTATCTCGCTTGCACCGAGTGACCGAGGTCCACTACGCCAGCCTGGCCTCGGCTTCCGCCGAGACGATCCTAGGTCTTTTGGCACACCACATCCAACAACCAATGCGTGTGCCTAAAAGGGACGTCCCAAACGCGAGGAAAGGTGCTGCCCACGTTTGGGATGCTCGGGCCGTCGGGACCTAGATCCTAAGCTCCACCGAGACAAACCTAGATCGCACCCTTTTGACCTAAGCTTCGGCTTGCGCCCAGCTATCCTCGGTGTTAAGGGACGGGAACTAGGCCTATCTCGGCTTGCGCCGAGTGACCGAGGTCCAATACGCTCAGGCCTGGCCTCGGCTTGCACCGAGACGATCCTAGGTCTTTTGGCACGCCGCATCCAACAACCAATGCGTGTGCCTAAAAGGGACAATCTCAAACGTGAGGAAAGGTGTTGCTCAAGTTTGGGATGCACTACAGGGGTCGTGAAGCCGGGGGAGCCATATCCATAGTGCAGTTATAGGGAATTGGGTTTTCACCCTCAAACCATCAGCTGATATGACCTCGGCAATCTCAGCCAAAGGCCCTTTCAAAAACCCAAGTCTTGCCGAGAACTCAAGGCTCACCAAGGCAGCAAGGCCTTCCAAGGACTTAAGGAAACTCGCGCATGTCCCTAAGGAGCTACCCAAGTGCATGGAGATGCGCCAAGGTCCGTGCGGCCAAAGGCTTGCTCGAGCTCGCTCAAGCTCGCCAAGGCTCACAAGGGCCCGACCCATCTCGCCCAACTCACTTCTGCGCGACTCAGCTTGGCGCGACCAATTCTTGCGCGACCAGACCTCGCGCACCTCAACCTTGCGCGACCAAACCTTGCGCGGAAGCACCAGGCCCCAGGCGCGCGTGCGCACATGCCCCCTGCACTTGAGCGCAAAATCCCGCGTTTTCTCTGCGTTCAGGCCCCCCATTCCCTGTCCCAGCCGTGTGCAACATGTTTTGCACGTGGTCAAAGGACCATTAACCAAGTTGACCCGCCATAATTGCATTGACCATGTGCGCAATGTGCCAAATAGCACTTATTGCGCACAATAAATGCTCCGACGCCCTGGCCTATAAAACCCAGCCCTCATTTTCCTCATCTCATCATTACCACAAACACTCTGAAGTGCTGGGATCAATCGGCTTAGGCTTGGGGCAAACACATTATTGTTTGCATTTTGTTATTCTTTTCTTCGTTGTAACACATTGTACGCAATTGTTGTAACACAGCTCGATCATTGATTGAGAACTTCATAATAAAACACAGGTTTTCGTTTAAATCTGAGTTTTATTTCCCAGATTCCGATCAATCTCCACCGCAGCTCCGCCGCGTCTCTGCCACCTTCATACTCAAACCCATCAAATCCACCTCATTCATAACCCACGTACCAAAGTGCAGCAAAGTGCAGCACTTTGCTGCATCCATTCGCATCTAGCCCACACATCCGCGCACAAACGTGTAGCAAGGTGCACCGCCTTGCTGCAATCTCCTGCACGCTTCCGCACCCTCGTGCAGCAGTGCTACGCACCTCGCTGCATTTTCCCGCACACCTCCAAACCCTCGAGTGGCCTTTACCCACTAGAGCGTAGATCCGAGGTCCCAAAGGCACAGAATGGATCAAATGAAAAGTGGTACTTTGGTTATAAAATGCAAACAAATCTAAACCACCCATTAGATTTCAATCAACGGTTATAATTAAAGCATATTAATTAATGTAAAAAATTACAAAAGGGCAATAATGAAAATATACTGCATAATATATTTTACAAATATACTCATTAAATTCAATCCCTTATTTTAAGGGATTTAACTAACCGACCTTCAATTTTCTTCTTCTTTTCATTCTTTCAAATTTTTCTTCATAGATTTCCCAAATTTGTAAACAATGAGTTCTCAATTCGATGATAACTATATCATCTTCCAATTAGAAGATTCTGATTATCATATGTCGAATTCTAAATCCATGGATACAACTTTTTCGAAAGATTCATGTTTCCCAACCGATATGTCTCAGTTCTCTGTATTTGCGCACCTCAAATAGTCAGAAAAATGCATTAAAAAACCTGCATTCGTGCATGTTAATAGATTAACACAGATTCACTATTTACCTACATTTGATTCATGAATCATATAATAGCAAATCATGAATCATATATGTTTTATATTTTAGAAATCATTTTTCGTATATTATTGTTTTAATGATGTTCGTATCTAATTTAAATATCGAAAGTAAACGTAATCTGAATAATTTTATGACGTGTTGTCTATTAATTCCAAGCATTCAGAATATGTATTAATATAATTCGTGATCATATATACTCTTTTCAATGAATCATAATGGATAATATGTGTCATAAAGTTTTTATAAATGTAATAATATAGATAACTATGTTTATGAACAATGTTCACTATGTTTCATGTACTATTCTTTTTCACTATAGTATGATTCACAATTTAACTGTCTATGATTCAAGAATCATGATAACTCAAATTATGAATTAATTAAGGTCAAAGTAAATACAGGTATGCGTTATTAGAAAATCTGTTAGTTTCGTTTAACGAAATAATACAAGATTCTTATTTTGGTAGTATATGATTCATGATCATGTGACTTAAATTATGCATCATATTTATGCAAATCGTGAATCATATGTATATGAATTGTGAACCAAAAATACATTTTTTGAATACCTGTTGCTCACATTACAGCTACCCAGAATATCAACCTAACATATCAAACTAAAATATCAACCCAAATACATGTTCGCTTCAATTTTCAAATCTTCTGAGCACATTATCGCGATGATATTGTATTCTGCAAATAAAAATAAACATATTAAATAGACATCGCATGTAACTAATCGTTATATGAATACGAAATTACCTACATGAGTAGGGTTTTGGAATCATGACTGAGATTAAGGCAGATGGTTAAAGATTTTTAATTTGTGAAATAGAGGTTGAATCGGAATCAAATCTTACCTAAACCTTGATTTTAGGAAGTTTATAACCGATTGAATGTGAAATTTTGTGACTAATTTACCCTTGAATTGATTATAATTATTAAATACAATATTTAAATCTTATATATTTACAAATTGACCTCAAATTAATAGCCGTCGGATATACAAATTTAATGGTCGAGATTTGTTTGCATTTTACAACTAGAAACTACTTTTCACCTGATCCTTACTCTCAACTTAATATTTCAAAAGAATTATTATTTGTATATCATCGGTATTATTGTTGGGAATGTGGTCAAGTCTTTATTTTTATAATTATAGAATTTTAAATTAATTTAAAATCCATTTAACATTATATTTCCAATTATATTATATTAATATAAGCATTTTTATGTTTGGTTTAGTTAATTTTCTACAGTAATATTTTAGTACGCTTATAATTTTTGGGTCATTTTTTAAATTACATTCATTATTTAATTTTAAACTTATGAATTCATAATTTTGACTGATATTTAATAAGTATTTTGATATTATTATAATATTTTTAGCATATCTTATTTAATTTTATTAATATATTTGTGTTCTATTTGATAGTATAATTTGTAGTTTTATTCATATATATAATTATTATAACTGTCATAATTCCACACCATAACCATAATTGTGGACAAATGGTAGTTAATTTTACTATTAGGTTTTATACCATTAAATTAATTTTAAAATCAGATTAACATTATAGTTTAAACTATATTACATTTAATATTTACAGCCAAATTTTAATTTTCTATTTAGTTAATTTTATAAGTGTTTTCAGTTCAAAATAATGTTTTAAAATAATTAAATTTTATATACATATAACAGTTTTACTTGCCATCATTTTTGGGAACTGAACGTGACTATTTACGTAGCATATGTTACCTAATGTTGGTAACTCCTTATTTATGAGTGTCTGATGTTAGTAGTTGGCTGCCTGCTGTTAGCTGTACAGTTATTGAGTTCGTTTGAGTTCCAACTTTTTCCCGGTTCTCCCATCCAAGTTTTTGCTAATTTTGACAGCTTCGTGTGTTTTATTCTTTATTGACTTTACTGTCTTTTACTATCTTTGTTCGCTTTACTGTTTTTACTCTCTTCACTGTCTTTATTGTTTTTACTGTGTTTGTTGCATGTGAGTTTTCAAAGAATTTATAGTTTATTTTTATTTTTGCTAAGTATTATTTAATTTTTAAAATATAAATAGTTGTTATGTTCTGAATAAGTAGATATTTTAAGTTATATTTTAATTTTTATAATTACATTTGTATATTCAACTTAATATTTCAAAAGAATTATTATTTATATATCATCGGTATTATTGTTGGGAATGTGGTCAAGTCTTTATTTTTATAATTATCGAATTTAAATTAATTTAAAATCCATTTAACATTATATTTCCAATTATATTATATTTATATAAACATGTTTATGTTTGGTTTAGTTAATTTTCTACAGTAATATTTTAGTACGCATATAATTTTTGGGTCGTTTTTTAAATTACGTTCATTATTTAATTTTAAACTTATGAATTCATATAATAAGTATTTTTAATTATATTATTATAAATTTTTTAGCTCATCTTATTTAATTATATTAATATATTTGTGTTCTATTTGATAATATAATTTGTAGTTTTATTTATATATAATTATTATAACTGTCATAATTCCAGACCATAACCATAATTGTGGACAAATGGTAGTTAATTTTACTATTAGGTTTTATACAATTAAATTAATTTTAAAATCAGATTAACATTATAGTTTAAACTATATTACATTTAATATTTATGGTCAAATTTTAATTTTCTATTTAGTTAATTTCATAAGTGTTTTCAGTTCAATATAATGTTTTAAAATAATTATAATTTTATATACATATAACAGTTTTACCTGCCATTAATTTTGGGAACTGAACGTGACTATTTACGTAGCATATGTTACCTCATGTTGGTAACTCCTTATTTATGAGTGTCTGTTGTTAGTGGTTGGCTGCCTGCTGTTAGCTGTACAGTTATTGAGTTCGTTTGAGTTCCAACTTTTTCCCGGTTCTCCCATCCAAGTTTTTGCTAATTTTGACAGCTTCGTGTGTTACATTCTTTATTGACTTTACTGTCTTTTACTATCTTTATTCGCTTTACTTTTTTTACTCTCTTCATTGTCTTTATTGTTTTTACTGTGTTTGTTGCATGTGAGTTTTCAAAGAATTTATAGTTTATTTTTGCTAATTATTATTTAAGTTTAAAAATATAAATATTTTTTATATTCTGAATAAGTAGATATTTTAAGTTATATTTTAATTTTTATAATTACAATTGTATGTTCAACTTAATATTTCAAAAGAATTATTATTTATATATCATCGGCATTATTGTTGAGAATGTGGTCAAGTCTTTATTTTTATAATTATAGAATTTTAAATTAATTTTAAAATCCATTTGACATTATATTTCCAATTATATTATATTTATATAAACATTTTTATGTTCGGTTTAGTTAATTTTCTACAGTAATATTTTAGTACGCTTATAATTTTTGGGTCGTTTTTTAAATTACGTTCATTTTTCAATTTTAAACTTATGAATTCATATAATTTTTTACTGATATTTAATTAGTATTTTTATATTATTATAATATTTTTAGTTCATCTTATTTAATTTTATTAATATATTTGTGTTCTATTTGATAATATAATTTGTGGTTTTATTGATATATAATTATTATAACTGTCATAATTCCAGACCATAACCATAATTGTGGACAAATGGTAGTTAATTTTACTATTAGGTTTTATACCATTAAATTAATTTTAAAATCAGATTAACATTATAGTTTAAACTATATTACATTTTAATATTTATGGTGAAATTTTAATTTTCTATTTAGTTAATTTTATAACTGTTTTCAGTTCAATATAATGTTTTAAAATAATTTTACTTTATATACATATAACAGTTTTACCTGCCATAATTTTTGGGAACTGAACGTGACTATTTACGTAGCATATGTTACCTAATGTTGGTAACTCTTATTTATGAGTGTCTGCTGTTAGTAGTTGGCTGCCTGCTGTTAGCTGTACAGTTATTGAGTTCGTTTGAGTTCCAACTTTTCCCGGTTCTCCCATCCAAGTTTTTGCTAATTTTGACAGCTTTGTGTGTTATATTCTTTATTGACTTTACTGTCTTTTACTATCTTTGTTCGCTTTACTGTTTTTACTCTCTTCATTGTCTTTATTGTTTTTACTGTGTTTGTTTCATGTGAGTTTTCAAAGAATTTATAGTTTATTTTTATTTTTGCTAATTATTATTTAATTTTAAAAATATAAATAGTTTTTATATTCTGAATAAGTAGATATTTTAAGTTATATTTTAATTTTTATAATTACATTTGTATGTTCAACTTAATATTTCAAAAGAATTATTATTTATATATCATCGGTATTATTGTTGGGAATGTGGTCAAGTCTTTATTTTTATAATTATAGAATTTTAAATTAATTTAAAATTCATTTAACATTATATTTCCAATTATATTATATTTATATAAACATTTTTATGTTTGGTTTAGTTAATTTTCTACAGTAATATTTTAGTACGCTTATAATTTTTGGTCGTTTTTTAAATTACGTTCATTATTTAATTTTAAACTTATGAATTCATATAATTTTTGACTGATATTTAATTAGTATTTTTATATTATTATAATATTTTTAGCCTCTTATTTAATTTTTTAATATATTTTGTTCTATTTGATAATATAATTTGTAGTTTTATTTATATATAATTATTATAACTGTCATAATTCCGACCTAACCATAATTGTGGACAAATGGTAATTAATTTTACTATTAGGTTTTATACCATTAAATTAATTTTAAAATCAGATTAACATTATAATTTAAACTATATTACATTTAAAATTTATGGTCAAATTTTAATTTTCTATTTAGTTAATTTCATAAGTGTTTTTCAGTTCTGTATAATGTTTTAAAATAATTAATATTATTTATATAACTTTGGTATTATTATTGGGAATGTGGTCAAGTCTTTATTTTTATAATTATAGAATTTTAAATTAATTTAAAATCCATTTAACATTATATTTCCAATTTTATTATATTTATATAAACATTTTTATGTTTGGTTTAGTTAATTTTCTACAGTAATATTTTAGTACGCTTATAATTTTTGGGTCGTTTTTTAAATTACATTCATTATTTAATTTTAAACTTATGAATTCATATTAATTTTGACTGATATTTAATTATTATTTTTTATATTATTATAATATTTTTGGCTCATCTTATTTAATTTTATTAATATATTTGTGTTCAATTTGATAATCTAATTTGTAGTTTTATTTATATATAATTATTATAAATGTCATAATTCCGGACCCTAAAGTAATTGTGGACAAATGGTAATTAATTTTACTATTAGGTTTTATACCATTAAATTAATTTTAAAATCAGATTAACATTATAATTTAAACTATATTACATTTAAAATTTATGGTCAAATTTTAATTTTCTATTTAGTTAATTTCATAAGTGTTTTTCAGTTCTGTATAATGTTTTAAAATAATTAAAATTTTTATATACATATAACAGTTTTACCTGCCATAATTTTTGGAAACTGAACGTGACTATTTACGTAGCATATGTTACCTAATGTTGGTAACTTCTTATTTATGAGTGTCTGCTGTTAGTAGTTGGCTGCCTGCTGTTAGCTGTACAGTTATTGAGTTCGTTTGAGTTCCAACGTTTTCATGGTTCTTCCATCCAAATTTTTGCTAATTTTGACAGCTTTGTGTGTTATATTCTTTATTGACTTTACTGTCTTTTACTATCTTTGTTCGCTTTACTGTTTTTACTCTCTTCATTGTCTTTATTGTTTTTACTGTGTTTGTTGCATGTGAGTTTTCAAAGAATTTATAGTTCATTTTTATTTTTGCTAAATATTATTTAATTTTAAAAATATAAATAGTTTTTATATTCTGAATAAGTAGATATTTTAAGTTATATTTTAATTTTTATAATTACATTTGTATGTTCAACTTAATATTTCAAAAGAATTATTATTTATATATCATCGGCATTATTGTTGAGAATGTGGTCAAGTCTTTATTTTTTATAATTATAGAATTTTAAATTAATTTAAAATCCATTTAACATTATATTTCCAATTATATTATATTTATATAAACATTTTTATGTTTGGTTTAGTTAATTTTCTATAGTAATATTTTAGTACGCTTATAATTTTTTGGTCGTTTTTTAAATTACGTTCATTATTTAATTTTAAACTTATGAATTCATATAATTTTTGAATGATATTTAATTAGTATTTTTATATTATTATAATATTTTTAGCTCTTCTTATTTAATTTTATTAATATATTTTGTTCTATTTGATAATATAATTTGTAGTTTTATTTATATATAATTATTATAAGTGTCATAATTCCGGACCCTAACGTAATTGTGGACAAATGGTAATTAATTTTACTATTAGGTTTTATACCATTAAATTAATTTTAAAATCAGATTAACATTATAATTTAAACTATATTACATTTAAAATTTATGGTCAAATTTTAATTTTCTATTTAGTTAATTTCATAAGTGTTTTTCAGTTCTGTATAATGTTTTAAAATAATTAATATTATTTATATAACATTGGTATTATTATTGGGAATGTGGTCAAGTCTTTATTTTTATAATTATAGAATTTTAAATTAATTTAAAATCCATTTAACATTATATTTCCAATTTTATTATATTTATATAAACATTTTTATGTTTGGTTTAGTTAATTTTCTACAGTAATATTTTAGTACGCTTATAATTTTGGTCTTTTTTAAATTACATTCATTATTTAATTTTTTAAACTTATGAATTTCATATTAATTTTGACTGATATTTAATTATTATTTTTATATTATTATAATATTTTGGCTATCTTATTTAATTTTATTAATATATTTGTGTTCAATTTGATAATCTAATTTGTAGTTTTATTTATATATAATTATTATAAATGTCATAATTCCGGACCCTAAAGTAATTGTGGACAAATGGTAATTAATTTTACTATTAGGTTTTATACCATTAAATTAATTTTAAAATCAGATTAACATTATAATTTAAACTATATTACATTTAAAATTTATGGTCAAATTTAATTTTCTATTAGTTAATTTCATAAGTGTTTTCAGTTCTGTATAATGTTTTAAAATAATTAAATTTTTATATACATAAACAGTTTTACTGCCATAATTTTTGGAAACTGAACGTGACTATTTACGTAGCATATGTTACCTAACTGTTGGTAACTCTTATTTATGAGTGTCTGCTGTTAGTAGTTGGCTGCCTGCTGTTAGCTGCTACAGTTATTGAGTTCGTTTGAGTTCCAAACGTTTTCATGGTTTCTTCCATCCAAATTTTTGCTAATTTTGACAGCTTTGTGTGTTTATATTCTTTATTGACTTTACTGTCTTTTACTATCTTTGTTCGCTTTACTGTTTTTACTCTCTTCATTGTCTTTATTGTTTTTACTGTGTTTGTTGCATGTGAGTTTTCAAAGAATTTATAGTTCATTTTTATTTTTGCTAAATATTATTTAATTTTAAAAATATAAATAGTTTTTATATTCTGAATAAGTAGATATTTTAAGTTATATTTTAATTTTTATAATTACATTTGTATGTTCAACTTAATATTTCAAAAGAATTATTATTTATATATCATCGGCATTATTGTTGAGAATGTGGTCAAGTCTTTATTTTTATAATTATAGAATTTTAAATTAATTTAAAATCCATTTAACATTATATTTCCAATTATATTATATTTATATAAACATTTTTATGTTTGGTTTAGTTAATTTTCTATAGTAATATTTTAGTACGCTTATAATTTTTTGGTCGTTTTTTAAATTACGTTCATCATTTAATTTTAAACTTATGAATTCATATAATTTTTGAATGATATTTAATTAGTATTTTTAAATTATTATAATATTTTTAGCTCTTCTTATTTAATTTTATTAATATATTTTGTTCTATTTGATAATATAATTTGTAGTTTTATTTATATATAATTATTATAACTGTCATAATTCCAGACCATAACCATAATTGTGGACAAATGGTAGTTAATTTTACTATTAGGTTTTATACCATTAAATTAATTTTAAAATCAGATTAACATTATAGTTTAAACTATATTACATTTATTTTAGTTAATTTCATAAGTTTTTAGTTCAATATAAGTTTAAAATAATTTTAATTTATATACATATAACAGTTTTACCTGCCATAATTTTTTGGGAACTGAACATGCTATTTACGTAGCATATGTTACCTATGTTGGTAACTCCTTATTTATGAGTGTCTGCTGTTAGTAGTTGGCTGCTTGCTGTTAGCTGTACAGTTATTGAGTTTGTTTGAGTTTCAACTTTTTCGGTTCTCCCATCCAAGTTTTTGCTAATTTTGACAGCTTCGTGTGTTATATTCTTTATTGACTTTACTGTCTTTTACTATCTTTGTTCGCTTTCATTTTACTCTCTTCATTGTCTTTATTGTTTTTACTGTGTTGGTTGCATGTGAGTTTTCAAAGAATTTATAGTTTATTTTTATTTTTGCTAATTATTATTTAATTTTAAAAATAAAAATAGTTTTATATTTTGAATACGTAGATATTTTAAGTTATATTTTAATTTGTATAATTACATTTGTATGTTCAACTTAATATTTCAAAAGAATTATTATTTATATATCATTGGTATTATTATTGGGAATGTGGTCAAGTCTTTATTTTTATAATTATAGAATTTTAAATTAATTTAAAATCCATTTAACATTATATTTTAAATTTTATTATATTTATATAAACATTTTTATGTTTGGTTTAGTGAATTTTCTACAGTAATATTTTAGTACGCTTATAATTTTTGGGTCGTTTTTTAAATTACATTCATTATATAATTTTAAACTTATGAATTCATATAAATTTTGACTGATATTTAATTATTATTTTTTATATTATTATAATATTTTTGGCTCATCTTATTTAATTTTATTAATATATTTGTGTTCAATTTGATAATCGAATTTGTAGTTTTATTTATATATAATTATTATAACTGTCATAATTCCGCACCCTAACCATAATTTTGGACAAATGATAGTTAATTTTACTATTAGATTTTATACCATTAAATTAATTTTAAAATCAGATTAACATTATAATTTAAACTATATTACATTTAATATTTATGGTCAAATTTTTATTTTCTATTTAGTTAATTTCATAAGTGTTTTTCAGTTCTGTATAATGTTTTAAAATAATTTAAATTTTATATACATATAACAGTTTTACCTGCCATAATTTTTGGGAATAGAACGTGACTATTTACGTAGCATATGTTACCTAATGTTGGTAACTTCTTATTTATGAGTGTCTGCTGTTAGTAGTTGGCTGCCTGCTGTTAGCTGTACAGTTATTGAGTTCGTTTGAGTTCCAACTTTTTCATGGTTCTCCCATCCAAGTTTTTGCTAATTTTGACAGCTTTGTGTGTTATATTCTTTATTGACTTTACTGTCTTTTACTATCTTTGTTCGCTTTACTGTTTTTACTCTCTTCATTGTCTTTATTGTTTTTACTGTGTTTGTTGCATGTGAGTTTTCAAAGAATTTATAGTTTATTTTTATTTTTGCTAATTATTATTTAATTTTAAAAATATAAATAATTTTTATCAACTGATTAAGTAGATATTTTAAGTTATATTTTAATTTTTATAATTATATTTGTATGTTCAACTTAATATTTCAAAAGAATTATTATTTATATATCATCGGTATTATTGTTGGAAATGTGGTCAAGTCTTTATTTTTATAATTATAGAATTTTAAATTAATTTAAAATCCATTTAACATTATATTTCCAATTATATTATATTTATATAAACATTTTTATGTTTGGTTTAGTTAATTTTCTACAGTAATATTTTAGTACGCTTATAATTTCTGGGTTGTTTTTTAAATTAAGTTCATTATTTAATTTTAAACTTATGAATTCATATAATTTTTGAATGATATTTAATTAGTATTTTTATATTATTATAATATTTTTAGCTCGTCTTATTTAATTTTATTAATATATTTGTGTTCTATTTGATAATATAATTTGTATTTTTATTTAAATATAATTATTATAACTGTCATAATTCAAGACCAAAACCATAATTGTGGACAAATGGTTGTTAATTTTACTATTAGGTTTTATACCATTAAATTAATTTTAAAATCAGATTAACATTATAGTTTAAACTATATTACATTTAATATTTAGTTAATTTCATAAGTGTTTTCAGTTCAATATAATGTTTTAAAATAATTTTAATTTTATATACATATAACAGTTTTACCTGCCATCATTTTTGGGAACTGAACGTGACTATTTACGTAGCATATGTTACCTAATGTTGGTAACTCCTTATTTATGAGTGTCTGCTGTTAGTAGTTGTCTGCCTGCTGTTAGCTGTACAGTTATTGAGTTCGTTTGAGTTCCAACTTTTTCCCGGTTCTCCCATCCAAGTTCTGCTTATTTTGACAGCTTCTTGTGTTGTATTCTTTATTAACTTTACTGTCTTTTACTATCTTTGTTCGCTTTACTGTTTTTACTCTCTTCATTGTCTTTATTGTTTTTACTGTGTTTGTTGCATGTGAGTTTTCAAAGAATTTATAGTTTATTTTTATTTTTGCTAATTATTATTTAATTTTAAAAATATAAATAATTTTTATCAACTGATTAAGTAGATATTTTAAGTTATATTTTAATTTTTATAGTACGTTCAACTTAATATTTCTAAAGAATTATTATTTATATATCATCGGTATTATTGTTGGGAATGTGGTCAAGTCTTTATTTTTATAATTATAGAATTTTAAATTAATTTAAATTCCATTTAACGTTATATTTCCAATTATATTATATTTATATAAACATTTTTATGTTTGGTTTAGTTAATTTTCTACAGTAATAATTTGTACGCTTATAATTTTTGGGTCGTTTTTTAAATTACGTTCATTATTTAATTTTAAACTTATGAATTCATATAATTTTTGAATGATATTAATTAGTATTTTTATATTATTGTAATATTTTTAGCTTTTTTATTTAATTTTATTAATATATTTGTGTTCTATTTGGTACTATAATTTGTAGTTTTATTTATATATAATTATTATAACTGTCGTAATTCCAGACCATAACCATAATTGTGGACAAATGGTAGTTAATTTTACTACTCCCTCCGTCCCATTTTGTTTGTCCAAAAGTACAAAATGCTCGGTAATTAAGGTAGAAAGAGGGTATAAAATGTGTGGTTGAGAATAGATGATTAATAAGTAAATGAGTAAAAAAGTAGAATGTGTGGTGGAGAATGAAGGAAAGTGTACAAACTTAAGGGGACACTCAAAATGGAAAGTGGACAAACATTATGTGACGGAGGGAGTATTAGGTTTTATACCATTAAATTAATTTTAAAATCCGTTTAACATTATAGTTTAAACTATATTACATTTAATATTTAGTTAATTTCATAAGTGTTTTCAGTTCAATATAATGTTTTAAAATAATTTTAATTTTATATACATATAACAGTTTTACCTGCAATCATTTTTGGAAACTGAACGTGACTATTTACGTAGCATATGTTACCTAATGTTGGTAACTCCTTATTTATGAGTGTCTGCTGTTAGTAGTTGTCTGCCTGCTGTTAGCTGTACAGTTATTGAGTTCGTTTGAGTTCCAACTTTTTCCCGGTTCTCCCATCCAAGTTTTTGCTAATTTTGACAGCTTCGTGTGTTGTATTTTTTATTGACTTTACTGTCTTTTACTATCTTTGTTCGCTTTACTGTTTTTACTCTCTTCATTGTCTTTATTGTTTTTACTGTGTTTGTTGCATGTGAGTTTTCAAAGAATTTATAGTTTATTTTTATTTTTGCTAATTATTATTTAATTTTAAAAATATAAATAATTTTTATCAACTGATTAAGTAGATATTTTAAGTTATATTTTAATTTTTATAATTACATTTGTACGTTCAACTTAATATTTCTAAAGAATTATTATTTATATATCATCGGTATTATTGTTGGGAATGTGGTCAAGTCTTTATTTTTATAATTATAGATTTTAAATTAATTTAAAATCCATTTAACATTATATTTCCAATTATATTATATTTATATAAACATTTTTATGTTTGGTTTAGTTAATTTTCTACAGTAATATTTTAGTACGCTTATAATTTTTGGGTCGTTTTTTAAATTACGTTCATTATTTAATCTTAAACTTATGAATTCATATAAATTTTGACTGATATTTAATTTTTTTATATTATTATAATATTTTTAGCTCATCTTATTTAATTTTATTAATATATTTGTGTTCTATTTGATAATATAATTTGTATTTTTATTTAAATATAATTATTATAACTGTCATAATTCAAGACCATAACCATAATTGTGGACAAATGGTTGTTAATTTTACTATTAGGTTTTATACCATTAAATTAATTTTAAAATCAGATTAACATTATAGTTTAAACTATATTACATTTAATATTTAGTTAATTTCATAAGTGTTTTCAGTTCAATATAATGTTTTAAAATAATTTTAATTTTATATACATATAACAGTTTTACCTGCCATCATTTTTGGGAACTGAACGTGACTATTTACGTAGCATATGTTACCTAATGTTGGTAACTCCTTAGATATGAGTGTCTGCTGTTAGTAGTTGTCTGCCTGCTGTTAGCTGTACAGTTATTGAGTTCGTTTGAGTTCCAACTTTTTCCCGGTTCTCCATCCAAGTTTTTGCTAATTTTGACAGCTTTTGTGTTGTATTCTTTATTACTTTACTGTCTTTTTACTATATTTGTTCGCTTTACTGTTTTTACTCTCTTCATTGTCTTTATTGTTTTTACTGTGTTTGTTGCATGTGAGTTTTCAAAGAATTTATAGTTTATTTTTATTTTTGCTAATTATTATTTAATTTTAAAAATATAAATAATTTTTATATTCTGAATAAGTAGATATTTTAAGTTATATTTTAATTTTTATAATTACATTT
>QZGG01003704.1:0-21088 GCA_006409495.1 Sedum album | reverse complement strand
GTTACCTTATATTGTATCTGCTGATTGTATTTTTGAATGCACTACTCAACGCATTAATGAAACATGTGAATTGCACATGTTGTGCTCGTGATATGTACATGACAAATGCAAAGACGTGGTGCAATCTGGTGCACCCAAAAAATGCAATTAACGGATTCAAGAGGGAGTTTATGAGTCCACCAAAATAGATGGATCCACATGATACATTCCTTACTTAATGTTTCTCGGAAAAATCTTAAAAATATTAGATTCATTCCAAACAGTACGTATATTTCTTAAAATCAACTACTTATTTTTATCAAATTTTAATTTAATTTTAACCATCAAGATCGCAAATGTCCCCCTAGATTTTAATTGAATTAGAATAATAAAAATATAAATTTTAGTAAAGTAAATGTAAAAGTAAAATCAAATTGACTTTTCCCGATATAAGGGGCCAAGTAGTGCAGATATTTGTTACTTTCACACACAATTTTGGATAAACTCTTGTGGGCAGTGAAGCTGCTGCAGCCCAAGTGAAGCCCAAGTGACAACTCATCGATGATGTGGAGAGCGGTGGATCAATCAAAAGCTAAGCAGCACCATCTGTGTGGGTTCATCTCTGGCGTTGATGTGTTAGTAGATCCAACGGCTGGTAGAACTTCATATAAATGGGATAAGGTGAGAGAGCAGGAAAGCAGCAATTTCATTCTTCTTTCATCAAGCGATTAGGGTTAGAGCAGTGTGTCTTCCATTGAGCTTTTTGGTCGTTTGGTTGAGTGCATAACAGATTTGCAAGAAGAAGAGTTGTAGATCTTGTCGTAAGCTTGCGTTTGATCATATTTTAACTGTCATCGGTGAAGTTTGGGTTTGAGGAAAGCACCAGTCTGTTGGTTGCCTAAATCGGTTGTATTTGTAATCGTACCGCCGGAGTTTTGCCGAGATCTAGTGGATTCTTCGAGCCTCCAAGCTCAACGTGGAGTAAAGTGCATTGGCACATATAACCACGGTATATTTGCTCCTGTTCTGTATTTTGTTTATACAAGTTGTTTTTGTTTTGTTTAGGCTTCTTGCTGAGTTTTATCAACATTAAGTTTAGGCAGGGTAGAACAAAGTAAAGCTAGTGTATAATATTGTTCTAGGAAAGTAGTTCTTGGTCAATAGAGAATTACCACAGTGGCATCAGAGCCGGAATACTAGATTCTGACACTGGATTAAAGTTGATAGTCATTAGATTGACTAAGATTTAATTTCTTGTGAATTATTGCTTCACTAATATATTTTTCTTGACTGTTCTTGCGAGGAAAAATGTCAACAAGGATTGAAGTATATTCATATGATGGAAAGACTGACTTTGGAGTCTGGAGCATCAAGATCCAGGCTCTTTTGTCTCACCACAACGTGTTGATCGCACTAGAAGAGGATGAGACTAAGTGATCAGCGGAACAAAAGGCAAAGAAGGCTAATATCTCAAGGGAAGCATATAATATGCTTGTATTAAACGTGACGGATCAAGTCTTGAGAAAAGTCAGCACGGAAAAATCTGCACAATCAGTGTGGAAGAGGTTAGTAACTTTATTTTCTAATCAGCAAGCACCTAATTTAGGATATCTTAAGGCTGCTGAATTTGCATTTAAGATGGATAGTGCTAAGTCAGTAGATGATAACCTAGATGATTTGCTTAAGATTACTTTGCAATTGCATGATACTGAGTTTGCTTTGGATGAAAAGAGTATTGTGATGATTTTGATGAACTCACTCCCTGATTCTTATCAACCTGTAAAAAATGCTTTTCAATACACTTGGTGTCTTGCCTGCTTATGATGTGTTGTGTGGTGCTTTAAGGAGTAGGGAGATAGAAATAAAAAATCAGAAAAGTAAGAAAAACTCAGGTCTGTTTGTAAAGTCTAAGAACAAAAATCAGAACAATAAGAATAAAACTTCTAATACTAATAGTACTGTGCTAAGGATAAGGGTGATCAGAATAAAGATAACAAGGGTCAAAAAGAAACTAGGAAATGTTATTTTTGTGGTAAAACTGGTCATCTTAAGAAAAATTGCTTTAAGTGGAAAAATAGAGCTAAGAATGAAAATGATAATAACCTAGCTAATGCTGCAAATACTGTTGGTGAATGTTGTGAAGTGCTTGCTGTGACTGTTAGGAACTCTTCTAATCATTGGGTGTTAGACTCTGGGTGTTCATTTCATATGACACCTAATAAGGCATGGTTTATAGAAACATCTGATGTGCATTCGAGCATGTTTACATGGGTAATGATAATGTGTGCCTTGTTGTAGGAATTGGTTCAGTTAGACTTCAGTTAAATAATGATGATCTAATAACCCTAATTAAGGTTAGATATATCCCTTGAATTAAAACAAAACCTAATTTCCTTGGGTGCATTGGATGAGGCTGGTTGTAATTGTGTTGTTAAAATGGCAGTATGCATATTTACAAAAATCATAAGTTGCTGATGACTGGTTTGAAATCTGCTGGACTGTATGTACTGCAAGGTGCTTTGGGTAACTCTGTGACTAAGAGTAGTGATACTAGTTTAACATGGCACTTAAGACTAGGACATATTAGCAGTAAAGGTATGCATGAATTAAAAAACAGGGTTGTTTGGTGTTATATTATGACTGATCTGCCGTTTTGTGAATGCTGTGTTTTAGCAAAACAATATAGACTTAGCTTCTCACCTGGTAAACATTATTCTGAAAATGTTCTTGATTATGTGCATGCTGATTGTGGGGGCCTGAAAGTTATGAATCACACGGTGGTTGTAAATATTTCCTATCTTTGGTAGATGATTTCTCACGTAGAGTTTGGACTTTTGTATTAAAAACTAAAGATGAGGCTTTTCTGAAATTTAAAGAATGGAAAGTTTAGAAGAAAATCAAACTGGTAGGAAGCTTAAGGACAGATAATGGCCTTGAATTTTGCAATGCTGATTTTGATAATTACTGTGCTGCGTATGGTGTGCTAAGACATCGTACTGTTAGGTTCACCCCTCAGCAAAATGGGGTTGCTGAGAGGATGAACAAAACTCTGCTTGAAAAAGTCAGAGCTCTGTTGTTTACCTCAGGTTTACCAAAAGGATTTTGGGCTGAGGCTTTAGCGTGCGCCACCTATTTGATTAATAGAAGCCCAAATAGGAACCTGAACTTTAAGTGTCCCTTAGAGAAATTCAGTGGTAGAAAACCTGACTTAAGTAACCTTAGGATATTGGATGTTCTGCATATGCACATATAAGAGAAGAGAAATTAGATCCTAGATCCATAAGATGTATTTTCTTAGGATACCAACTTGGGGTTAAAGGGTACAGATTTTGGGATAGAGACTCACCTGGACTTAAAATAATTATCAGCAGAGATGTAGTATTTAATGAAAAGTTTTTTCCCTATAAAACTGATAAAACACCTGCAGATGATGTACCCTTGAATAATGACACTAATACAACCTCAGTAGAGGTTGACCCTATTCTAGTAGATGATCATCAAGGTGATCAAGATCTGTGGAGGACTTTCCTCCTGATCAAAACCAACAGGAAAATGCAGATGATCATCAGATGGGCCCTGACCTAGGTCTGGATCCTAAGGAAACTGCTGAGAATCTGCAACCCTCCCAAACTGAGTTAGAAAACTATCAGTTGGTGAGGGACAGAGATAGAAGAATTCCCAGACCTAACCCTAGGTATCCTAGACAACCAGGGTTGTCTATAGCTGATTTAGTGTACACTGCATTAGTAGCTGCCCATGATTTAAAAAACTGTAGAACCTGAAACATATAGGCAAGCAGTAAATTCTAAGGAAAAATCTAAATGGGTGGAGGCTATGGAGGATGGAATGAATTCCTTAAGGGTAAACAAAACATGGGAATTAGTACCTAAACCAAATGATCACAAATTAGTTGAGTGTAGGTGGCTGTTTAAGATTAAAGATGGGCAAACTGATAATGATCCACCTAGGTATAAGGCTAGATTAGTCGCTAAGGGTTATACTTAGCGTGAGGGTATAGATTATAATGAGATATTCTCACCTGTTGTGAAATTTAAAATAATTAGGATTATGCTTGCCTTGGCTGCCTGTTTTGATTATGAACTTGAACAATTGGATGTTAAGACGGCTTTCTTGCATGGCGAATGATATGAAATTTTTTATATGCGTCAGCCTGAGGGTTTTATTGATAAGAAAAATCCTGATCATGTTTGTTTGTCAAGAAAATCATTGCATGGTTTAAAACAGCCCCTAGACAATGGTATTTAAAATTTGACTCCTTTATGATTAGTATTGGTTTTGTTAGAAGTAACTTTGATGCTTGCTTTTATTTTTCATTTGAAAATGACTGCCCTGTGTATCTGCTATTGTATGTGGATGATATGCTTATTATAAGTAAGAGTATGCCTAAAGTTCTTGATTTAAAGAAGAAGTTAAGTTCTGTTTTTGATATGAAGGACTTAGGGCCAGCTAGGAAAATTCTGGGTATGATCATTGATAGGGAATAGAACTAAAAATGTTTTAAGATTGCATCAAAAACCTTATTTAGAGAAACTTGTGTCTAAGTTTGGAAATCTGAATTGCAGACCTGTTTCACTGCCTATTGCACCTCATTTTATTTTAAGCAAGGTTCAATGTCCTAAGACTGAATCTGAATTGATTGATATGGAGTGTATTCCGTATGCTAATAATCTATAGGATCTGTGATGTATGCAATGGTTAGCACGAGGCCTGATCTTAGTTATGCTATTTCTCTATTAAGTAGGTTTATGTCTAATCCAGGAAATGAGCATTGGATTGCTTTGAAATATGTGATTGCTTATATTGCAAGTACTGTTTCTGTTGGATTAAGATTTGGCAAATATGTGAATGTGCCTGAGTTGATAGGTTATGTAGATGCTGATTTTGCTAGTGATAGAGATACTAGGAAATCGAATACTGCATATGTTTTCACATTAGGTCATAATTGCTTCTCTTGGGAGTCTCAGCTTCAACCTTTAGTTGCATTGTCACATACAAAGATCTGAATATATTTCTATATGTGATGCGTGTAAAGAGGCTGCATGGTTTACACAGGCTTGATGAAAGAGGCTAGATTAATTGATAAGAGTGTTGTTATGTTTACTGATAGCCAATCTGCATTGCAACTTAGTAAAAATCATGTATATCACGAAAGAACGAAGCATGTAGCAGTAAGGTTTCATAAGATTAGAGAGTTTATTACTTCTGGTGAATTATTTCTACAGAAAGTCCCTACTGCTGATAACCCATCAGATATGGGGAACAAAAGTTGTTTAAAGTGGCTGTCTTAAAGAAAAGATGCGTCTTTTCGAAAAAGCTATGAGAAGATGCAATGGGATGGTGTAAGTTGGTTAGTCCGAAATGAACTCTTATATTTGCTACTTTTGATCATTTGCGGTTATGTGCAAGAATTTCAAATGGTATTTATGACACATGAGAATGTATTTGATGTTTTCATGAATTAGAGGTGCACTACTTGTTTCTCTATCTATAACTAAAGCTTTAATTTCCTAAAAAATTCAAATTTATGTGATTATAGTAATTAGACATTCGTGATAGAGAGTAACAAAACATTTGTTAACTATTAAGTTACATAAGACATGAGCGACAAAACAATTACTACACATTATTCTGTTACTTTTGACATATATTGCAGACAAATCAAATGTTATATTTGTTTAGTCACCAATGTCAAACTTTATGTGATAGAACAAATATACATTTGTAACATAAAATACAATTATATTACTCCCTCCGTCCCGCCGAATACTTCTCTTTTTGCCATTTTAGGTGTCCCACCGAATGCTTCCTATTTCTTTTTTTGGCAAAAAATAAATATTAAAATATAACACTCTAATTACACTTACTAGTTAAACATAATTAATTATACTAACTAATTAATTATTATAATTGAATTAAACTAACTACCAAAATTGAAAAATCACCCCGACAACCCTAGATATGAATCGCTCTGCCATCGGCTCCCCTCCGCCGTCGGCTCCCGTCGCCCCTCTCCCCATCTTAGTCTCCCCATCGACAGCGGATGAAATTGAAGTGGGCGACTCCACTCCTCCAACTTTGGAATCCGATATGGATGAAATTGAAGTTGGCGACACCGCTCCCCATCTTAGTCTCCCCATCTTAGTCACAGTCAAGTGTTTTTTGTGGGTACTCATTTTGTAGAGCATGTAATTGTAGGATTGTAGGATTGTAGAAAAAAGCTGCTGGTTGTAAAGTGATTTTGGTTTTGAAATCAGGATTGTTTTGGTGGGAATCAGGATTGTAGAACAATTTCAGGATTGTTTATGGTAAAGTAATTTTGGTCTCAAAATTTTGGTGGGAAAGTTTACTTTTGGACTTGTCTTAATCAGATTTTCATCAGAATTTTTTATTCCTTAAATATTGGTTTCTTATTTTACATTGGAAATGCCAAATAGGAACATTTGACTGGGACGGAGGGAGTAGTTCATTTGTAACAAAATAGGCGCGACATCAGATATGTTATAAAACACATATGCGACATCATAAAATAATATGTTAACTCATATGTGACAGGCCATTTGCGACATTCTATTTGTTGTTAACCACATATGCGATAATATAGGAATATATATTTCCTTGCATAGGGCACATAACATTGGCGACACAACTCTAGTTGCAAGGCACATAAACAACTGTCATCATACTTTTGGTATTTATAAAACACTTCACTTGTTCTATTTGTCAAATTTAACATAACTTTTCGAACGACGATTGTCGCATATGTGTGCATCATATGCAACTGACATTGTTAGTTAGTCACATATGTCAAAAGCCACAGAGCATAGGCAACACTCTTTAAGTGACATGACAACTGTTGTGAATTACATATGTAACTGCTTTGACACATATACTACACTTTTGACCGAATCATATATGCTGTAAAATAGAATAGTGAGGCTTCCCTCGCCAAAATGTCATTTGAATAGAAGACTCATTTCCTTAATTTTGATTGGTAGTGAAACTCATTTTAAGTTTAAATCTTTGTGTATATTTTGTGTTGGTCTTATATTTCTGTGTAACTCAAATTTATCGGCAACGAAGTCCAAGATAAGTGTTGGCTGGTAGTTGTGTAGATAGATTATTGACAAGAAAAAATATAGAAGTGACACATGCATGTGAAACCTGTATAGAGTGTTCGCTATATCAAAACATATATCAAATATTGAAAATGAAAAAACATACTATGAAATGATAAATAATTCAAAGCAAAACATATATCAAATATTGAAAATGAAAAAGGACCACGCTATAATATTTGATGCTTCAAATAAAGGATACATTAGATAGACTTTTAGTAGCACTTCTTTTTGTGTTCGCTAAAGTTAATTGAAAACAATATTTTGCAATTGTTTAATCTTGCTTCTTCCCGATATTCGAAAATTTACCATACATATAATCTTTGTCAAGATAAATACTTAGTGGGGTGAGGTTGGTTATTGAAATGCATACACTAAACGTATTTTCATACTATATCTCATTAAACCGTGTGCAGTAATGATAAAATGTTACAATTGATCACTTAACTTACAATGACGACATTGGAGACTATGATTGTGAGTAGTGGTACCGATTTCTCACCTTTACATTGCCAACATTTTTGAAAAAAATCATCAGTATAAAAATAATAATCAAATTATACTCTAACTTCAATGAAGTAAATCATTATTCAATAACAACATGCAACAACATATATGTGTTGTCCTTAGGAGTTCCATTTTTGACACTTCGAAATTAAGATGTTTCCAGAGAACATTCGTGTTGGATACTATTTGCACAACAATGTAATTTATTTGATGTACATGTGCTTCATTTGAAAGTTTCAGCTTAATTGATTCATAAGATTAGGAAGTTTGAATGAAGAACAACGATCATAGGCCTCTAGAGAACTATCTCCTAACCCTCCAAACTATCAATTTCTATTCAAGATGTAATACATATCAATTATATCCATTAGTTTAACCTTGTTAGTTACTCGAGCATAATACGATATGATAAGTAAAAATTGGATGAGTGGCGGAATTTGCAATAGAATGGCATTTTGAGCTGTTGACTTTCTTTAGAGCCTTCACATAGTTTGGGACGAACACATTTAAGTCTGGAATGATTTGATGGGACGTTTATATATGCTAAATTATCGTGCTAAATCACGCCATTGTACAGACCCCTTTTTACTCAGATTTTTCTCTTGACACTTGCATTCAAATCTCCTCATTCAAATCCAAAACCCAAATCAAACATAGACACCAACTACACGCCCAAAATCTAGAGCATTATTTGATAGTCAGCTCAACTGTGCCAACTCTTCTTTCAGGTATTATATCAAGTAATGGAACTTATATGATACTTTTCATGTGTATCTTTACTTCTTTCAGCTCAATATGCACATAACGTGATTGATATAATACCTGAAAGAATAGTTGGCACAATTGAGCTGACTATCAAAGAATTCACATATAAGTTCCATTACTTGTGAAACAAAACGACATTGACAATTTCTCAATAACAAAATTAACATATTCAACGTAACATCTCCCACTATATACTTTTTCAAAATATATACTTTTCCATTCCAAGCATGATAGGAGAAGCTTAAGACCAAGGATAATCATCCCTGTGAAATTCAACTCAATAGAGTGCAATAAGTTGAATAAAAACATGGAAACAAAAAGGATGAAGTGGTTAGTTTTTACACGATATTTTCATATCACTCCAATAGTTAATAAGTGGTCTGCAAAATGAAATTCGGAGAGATTCACACTGATAAATCAAAATTAAACTTTATAAACTTGTATAAAAACCAACAAGAAAAATAATAGTTTAGTTATATAAATGTATAAAATACATTCACACAGTGTTAAAATGAATTTGTAAATTGCCATTTCCAACCCAAGTTGCCTCCAATCATTATCAAATTGAAGTAAAGACAACTATATAGAAACCTGTATTGTCTTCATAGTAGCAATAATAAAACGTTTTCAAATATCTCGAAATTCTTATTCATAACAACTAAACTAAAAAGTGAATTGCTTGACAAATTAAGGATTGATACAGAGAATTAGAATTCTGGGATCGATAAAAGTAGTATTAAAACATCTAAAATATGACAAGCTGTTTTATAACTTGGAAAAATAAATTCCAACAGATAGAAATTTACTTTTATTATCAAAACCATCATCTTCACTAAGGTCAACGTCGCTTCATTCTTCTGCATTGTCAACATCATCAAGAGTAGATATTTTCCTCTCATTATCACCAGTAAAGTTTGTGACATCTTTCGAGACGAAATCCATGTTCATATTGGAGAGGGTTGTAGTATCAAGATTTGAAATATCCACTTGAAATGCAATTTTAGTTGCGACCGGTTCGTCGAAAGGAAGAGTCTTTGTAGTCACCATCGTGTACCATGTGCTTCGGATTGACTAAATTGGGAGCGTTGTAAAATTGAGTGGCTTTACCAGCTAATGTAAAAACATCGTCACTGTTTAGTCTTGATTTTATATTAATGGTGACAACCCCATCTTTATGCATCTTAATGTGAGTGCGAGAAGTATCAAACCAGTGACATTTAAACAAAATGACTTGATATTCTCCTTGATAAACAGACCATTGTGATCATTGGGTAGAGCTGGAGAGACGAACCGAATTTAGCTTAGTACAGCCCGCGCGATACCGACCTCGCAGTGCTAAGCACATATAGTTAACCTCAAGGCGATTGCGCTAAGGGCGTTAGCACGATGTCAACAGGGCCCATATACTTTTTGTCGAGTTTTTGTCGGCCCAATAAAAAGAAATACTAGCAAAACCTGTTAGCCCAATAAGAAAGGATTTCATTATAAATAAGAACTTATTCTAAAATCCTAGAAATTCTTTTTTTCTCCACTCCAAGGGGCGGAAGCCCTAACCATTTTATGCTTTGTCCGAGATCCAAATTTGATTTTTTCAGCTGCAATGAGTGGCCATTCGAGCAATAATTCAGCAGTGAAGCGTGGAGCTTTTCATTTCCTTAGGTCTCTTTTCTTCCTTCATTCCATTACTACTTTGTTTATGATGTTGTTATCTATGTCTATCTAATTGCATAGCTACGGCTTTCCACATGATCTTGTTTGACATATTTTGAGACCTTGTTATTAATTATATATTCAAGTTCTTGTACAAATTCGTGTACTGATATAAATGTTTTGATTGATTGTGCTAAAGGGATATTTGCGTACGAATTTAACTCAAGAGGTTAATCCCCCAATTGTTTTCTTAGTTTGTAGGAAATCTTTTACTAAATAGTTCTTCGTGGAATCGACCCTTCTTGCCACTACACTAGGTGTATCGTAGGAATTAAATTAATTTGGCGCATACAACAACGTGGGTTAGTCCCTAAAAATACCTTTTGTTGTTGATCTGTATGGAATATAGTTCATAGAGTTAGAGTCTTGGCTTGTTAGAACACATGCAAGAATAGAACATAAAATTCGGAAGGCTCAAGGAGGGCTATTGGCTATCCAGTTCACAAACAAGTAAACTTCTCCCTATCTTATCCTTATAAATTATGATTTATTATGCTGCTACTTTAAATCTAATTGTTGTACTGTATTGATTTCTTTAAGGATCAAAGTTTGCATTGCTCATCAAACATAGCCACAACGTAGCATCAACAACATTCTCTATTGTTACTTATATATTCAGATGATGGTTTATCGATAACAAACTAATATAATATAGTCATTTTGTATTTAATTGTTAAAATTGGTGGTTTTCTGCAAAGTTGAATATTATAATATAGTTTTCTGTACTTGTCAGTATTAATATTTTTCACCCACGCGTTGTTTGGCGCGTGATTTGCAATTTCTAACGGAGTTATGACAGTGGTGGTTTTTATAACGGAGCAATTATAAAAAAGTTATTTCGTATTTAGTTGTTACAATGGTGGATTTCTGAAAAACAGTGTATTATGATAGTGGTTTTCTGCAATTGTCCCTAAACTATATGCAAGATTGTGAAGTTAGGGTCCGCTTCCTCCGCGACCTCTCGCACATGTGCAGTTTGAGATTCAATTGTTTGCATTTTTATTTTAACAGTTTGCCCATTTTGACTTGCATATGTGCACTTTGACTTTTTCGCAAAAAGACAAAATTTCAAAAAGCAAAGTTGTGGACCATTGGATCAAGAAGATCCAATAGTCCTAAGGGTCACAGAGTTCGTACCACCTACTTGGGTAGCAAACCAACCCCTCTGTCCAGTTATCCTTATTCAAAATTTCCAACTTAATTATTTTTCGGAATGGAGGCTGTTAGATGGAGGTTCCTAAAAAACAACTATTATACGGGTGGTTTTTATTAAAAAACCCTTAATTTTAACTAGTTACAATAAGGGATTACTTTAAACTTTTTCAATTAAGACTCATTATTATTCTCACTTTGACAAAAAATTATATTTTTCCAATAAATTTTTGTATTGCATTGATGTGGGCCCACACATATATTAAAAATATCAAATGAACGATACTCATAAGTCAAAAATATTATGATACGAGTTTATAAAGAGTACATCAGATTTTATACGCAAATACAAATATGAACAAAATTTTACACTTACTTAAAATATGATTTAAGGTACAAGTTTGTGAAGATTACATTGCATTTTGAATATCATCCTTTGCATTTAGGAGACACATGCACTCGGTAATGCACACGGATGTCCTTGAACAAGTAGCCAAGTAGGACATACTACATGAGGATCGATGACATTGTTGAATTGTTGGAAGTAAAACTTACAATATCGATCATGTTGTTATCAAATAAATTTATAGGGTTTTTTTAGCGAAAACCACCCTTCCAATACCACTATTTGAACAAAACCACCCCTCAAATTTTTTTTTGACTTAACCACCCATGAATGTAAAACTCTTTAACAACTTTTTCACAGGTCAACGGTAATTATGACCGTTGACTTTGGTTGACTTATAATGTCAATTTGAGTTTTTTGTATAAAACCACCCTTTCAATTACAATTTAATCAAAACAACCCCTTCAAATTTTTTTTGACTTAACCACCTTCAAATATAAAAACTATTTAATATGGCTTTTTCAATAGGTTTATAATAAAAAAAATTAATAAAAATCATAATTGGTAATTTACGGACTAATTATCGAATTAATTTCATTGACTTTGGTTGACATATCCACAAAATCAATTTCATTGACTTCGGTTGACTTACCATACGTATGACCTAATTATTTTAATTAATTTTGTTTACTCTAAAACCTAATTGGTAATTTACGGATTAATCAATGAAATTAATTGAAAATCCTAAAACAAAATTTGTCAAACTCCTCACTACCATATGTATCTCACATAAGCCCTTTACCACACCGATCTCGATCCTAGAATTTCATGAAATGCAATTAGGAATAAGAAGTTTGACGAATTTTATTTTTAGGATTTTCAATTAGTTTTATTGAGTAGTCCGTAAATTATCAATTAGATTTTAGAGTAAACAAAATTAATTAGAATAATTAGTTTGTAGATTTGGTAAGTCAACCGAAATCAATGAAATTATTTGGTAATTAGTACGTAAATTACCAATTATGATTTTTATTATAAATCAACTGAAGTCAACGATGTAAACCTATTGAAAACATCATATTAAATAGTTTGTGGATGGTTAAGTCAAATATTTTTGGAAGGGGTGGTTTTAATTAAATTTTGGTATTGGAAGGGTGGTTTTAGCAAAAAAACTTTTTTTTATTAATTTTTATTATAAGTCAACCGAAGTCAACGGTCATAATTACCTGTTGACCTGTTGAAAAAGTCATATTAAATAGTTTTGATATTCATGGGTGGTTAAGTCAAAAAAAAATTTGAGGGGGTGGTTTTGTTCAAATAGTGGTATTGGAAAGGGTGGTTTTCGCTAAAAAAACCCAAATTTATATTACTAAGATGATTTAGGGTCGAGTCATAAGAAAAGTAGAAAGAAGGTTAATGCTATCTAGTTCATATATTTATGTGTTATATTTTTCGGTTTTTGGAAAGCTTAATGTCGAAACTAAATTATAATTGTGAGAATTTTCCTTGTATGTAATTGCAATCTTGTAATTTTAGGAAATTTTGCAAAGTTATGGATACGAATTTCTTGAAAAATATGAAGGAACGGTCGTAAAAAACATAACTTATTTTCCTGTTTTGCTTCGAATGACGTTATGCAAATTTGATAGCCCAGATCTTCTCTACTCTCTGAATATGAATTTTGTGTAAATTTAGAAGCTATTGATAATCGAGCTACCTTTTCAACAAGCTATAGGTTGCCTCTAATGGACACTCGAACAGTATTTGGCGAGCTTTCAAAGATGAATTTATTCAAATTTTGAATAAATTAATGATTACAACGAATCTTAATAAATTTTGAAAAACTCAAGTTTGCATAACTGATCGGGTACCAAAATTTTCTTTCTGCCTAAATATTAGAGCAAAAAAGTTGGTATGCACAAACTCATTATTTATTAGGATTATGGACAAGAACAGTCAAAAATGGTAACATGCATCTAGTCAACCACCACATTTGGTGTCAAATAATTGACTTATCATACGCACCTAATCCCCTTATTAAATAAAACATCTGGACGATCAACCACATTAATTTTAAACACAAGCAATGTTAAGTTAGGAGAAACATTAAATATTTGTGAGACGGAATGACAAAATTTCAATCGTTAATTTGATTAATATGACGATTGATATTAAAATTGAGTTTTGATTGATGATTGAATTTGTAAAATTTATATACGATTGAATTTGATGCTTATTTTTTTATTTAAATATTATCTGTTGGATTGATAACGACTTGACCAAAACATATATTTCTTCTTGAATCATTTCATAATTAATATATTTAATAAGTATTTGTTTCCAGTTTGATTTGTTGCCATTATTATTAAATAAATGGAAAATACCATAATTATGTTGCTGCAATTGACATCCAATCCAACTGCCAACTAGAGACAGACTAGTCAAAATCTACTTCTACTGTCGGAATCCAATTTCAATTACACACAATCTCAATCCAACTTCGTCAAGCAGATAACGACGACGACGGCGGCCAATTTCTACACGAACCCATCTCGTGTCCACCAGGTTAGTCTCATTTTTGTTGTCGATTATTGGGTTTGGTCCAGACTCCAGAGTTGTAGCTGTTGAGCTGCTGAGTATGTGGATTGAATTTGGAGAATCGCAGGTGCTTTGATAGTAAGAATGAGTTGTTTCGGATGTTGTGAAGATACCGATGGCCGTCGGCAGGATGATTCTAGACCTTATCCGCCTAATAACCCGGCTGGTGAGTTTCCAAACTCATTTTTATATGATGCTTTAGTAGTTGAGTTAGTTTTTAAGTAGATCCGGATTTTGGAATTGTTTTAAAGGTAATAGCGCAGGGGATTATAATCCGACAGCAGCGCGAAAGGAACAGCCAGCGTTGAAAATTCAACCGATTGACGTCCCGGCTATATCTGTTGAGGAACTGAGGGATGTTACTGATGGTTTTGGAAATAATGCTTTGATTGGGGAGGGTTCGTATGGAAGAGTGTACCGTGGAACTTTGAGAAATGGTCGTGATGCTGCGTTGAAGAAACTTGATTCTAGTAAGCAGTCAGATCATGAGCTTCTTGCGCAGGTTTCTATGGTTTCGAGACTGAAAAATGAACATGTCGTTGAGCTTATTGGTTACTGCATTGATGGAAATCTGCGTGTCCTTGCTTATGAATATGCTTCAAATGGTTCTCTTCATGATGTTCTTCATGGTAGGTGACATATTGTTCTTCTCTAGTTGAGTCGTTCAGTAATATATTTTCCGCTGGGATGTTTTCAGAGCTTCTCCCAGATAGTTACTCTGATAAACTACGGTGGATGGTTTTATAAAAGAAAAATAAGCTGATTGAGTTGCCTATATTGGAAATGAAGAGTGGCTGTTACAAGTTCTTTTATTCATGCCTTTAATTGTTATTTTCCCTTTTAATATAGGAAAAAAGGGTGTGAAAGGAGCCCAACCAGGTCCAGTTCTTTCATGGTCCCAGCGTGTGAAAATTGCTGTTGGAGCTGCTAAAGGACTCGAGTATTTACATGACAAGGCTCAACCTCGTATCATCCACCGTGACATAAAATCTAGTAATGTTTTGCTTTTCGAAGATTACGTTTCTAAGATTGCAGATTTTGATGTCTCGAATCAGTCTCCTGATATGGCAGCACGTCTCCATTCAACTCGTGTACTTGGAACCTTTGGTTATCATGCCCCTGAGTAAGTGCTGTGCTTGCATTTATATTTCAGGCATCATAGCATTATTCGTTAGATTAACCAACAAGACAACTAAACAAAATGTTTTTCTAGAACTTGAGCTCATCAAATAGTGTTCTTGCTTTGCTTCATAGTACTTTTTCAATTAATACATTTGACAAGTGTATGCTCGTGGCTGTCAAAGTTTTGGTGCAATGGAGCTTAATTAATCCTTATTCTCAACGCCTCATCTTAATGTGTTTTTACGTCATTCTCAATTTTGGCATATTACAAGAGAATTCCTCTTTAATCATTTCCATATGAATGTTGATTGGATGTTAATTGACGGAAACCTGATGCTAATTTCTTGTTTTGGTTGACAGATATGCAATGACTGGCCAAATGACCTCTAAGAGCGATGTTTACAGTTTTGGTGTTGTTTTGCTGGAACTCCTAACTGGGCGTAAACCTGTTGATCACACACTTCCACGTGGACAGCAGAGTCTTGTGACATGGGTACGAATGCTATGTACTATTTACTATTGGATTCAGTTTAAGATCCAATGATGAAAATAGAAATGTAAAACAGTACCTGACGTGTGTTTATTTATATCAAATGCAATAGGCCACTCCGAAACTCAGCGAAGATAAAGTGAAGCAGTGTGTTGATGCAAGGTTGGAAGGGGATTACCCTCCCAAAGCCGTGGCCAAGGTAAATGTTTACAACTTTGGTCTTAATTCCGATATCAAAACTTACTTACCCAAATACCCAATCATTTGCAACACATTACAACTCTCTACTAATATAAAATGATGTTGACGGAAACAGATGGCCGCAGTCGCAGCCCTGTGTGTGCAATACGAAGCTGATTTCAGACCAAACATGAGCATAGTAGTGAAAGCTCTACAGCCTCTGCTGACTCCCCGTCCTGGAGGACCAGTACAGTAGTTGTACATTTTTAATCGACAGCCACATCGTCTTCTATAATCAAGTTGTACTATTTATGTGCATTCATGTCACACATTATCCGACCAAAAATCATGTTGTATCTTTTATTATTTATGTGCATTCATATATCACACATTATCAGATCAATTTGGGTATCATACATTCATCAGCTGTTAATTCTATTAAGTATTGCAAATTTGTAACCAACAACCCCTTAAAACCTATTTAATTTAATTTAATTTGGTCTTTTACCAAGAAGCTAAAGGTTGTTTTTACGAAAATTATCCATATAAAAAGTTTGTTGAAAACTGAAAGCACCCTTATGGTGTATAAAAAAAGTTATTTAATAAAATATTATGTGAATAATGCCAAAATGCAAAAACATCAAAATTAAAAAATTAAAATCAATATATTATTCCAAAAAGTATTTACCAATTGATCAATTAAAATAAATAAAAATTGACATTTTTAAATTGTAATATTATATTTTCAACAATAATACAATAAAATAATTGATAAGTACTTTCTATCAAGTTCGATTCGGCAGGTGCAAAGCATGAATCAAACTGATTCACTCATTAGAGAATACAATGCGGGATATGAGGCTATGTCAGATTCAAGTATGAGAGATTACCCACCGTTTGTTACAAATGTGGAGTTTTAAGTCATGAACGGGGAAGTGTAAAACCAATTTTAAGGAAGGGTGTTATGATAGATGGTTGAAAGCAGAGTCATTAGAGATGATGGTGTTAACCATATTGGATGATGCGGTGGTCAATAGCAGGGGCGAAGCTAGGATTTTGAAACTTGTAGGGCTAAAAAAATTTCTCAAGTAGTTACCGGGCTGAAACTTGTAGGGCTAAAAAATTCAAGGTGTAAAAAAAATTTTGGCCAAAATCTTACCGGGCTGAAGCCCAATAGCCAACCAGCTGGCTTCGCCCCTGGTCAATAGCGAAGAAGATGGTGAGATAAATGAATAAGCGAATGAAGGTATAGTAGGGGGTCAACAATGGAGGTGGAAAATGGGATGGTGGTGGCTGAACACAATAGGGGACAAAGTCAGGGAACAGGAGGAGCAAAATACTGCAACAAGAAGTACAAGAGTCACAAAGCATGTCTATGTGACTATCAAGTGCTGTAATGTAACGGAGGAGCTGAACTCTCAGACGGTGAAGACACAACTTTGAATATTACTCCCGCAAAGGCTAATAGGTCTAAATTCCAGCATAAAACATGCATTTTTTGGTTTAGGTAATTGAACAATAACTGTCTCATTATTATCGGCATTCCAAACCCCATTATTAAAGAAATCCAACAAAGTCAGATCTAACCTGACCCCAAAAATGTTGATAAAATATTGGAGATAACCCATCACCACCAAGTACTTTTCAAGGGCTCATTTGAAACAAAGCTATTCTAACCTCTTCTTCTGTAAATATCTCATTCAGCCTAGCATTACGACTGAGGTTACAACACTAGGAATCATATTCAAATCTGTCTCCTGATCAATTAGTTGACTATTGACTGATGTGGTAAATAAAGAAGTAAAGTAATAATTCTTCAGAATTGACAACAAACTTACCATCTTCGTTTGACAATTTAGAAATATGGTTAAACCTAATTCTAGCACACGCTTTACCATTCATCGAACTCTTCAATCAAATTTATCTCCTGCAAATCGGAATCCAGTGATCTATCAATTTCTCTCCAATATTGTATCTCAGTCTTCAGTCTAATAATATTTTATTAATAACAACAATCTCATATTTATTCCAATGATGCAGCCGTTTGCCCATATTACAAATTTCTTCGTGAAACTTAGGTGGAGGGTTGTTGTTGACTCCATAACTGAGACAATCATTAAACTCAGACTTGCGCAACCAAACATACAATCAAATATTAACCGGGCTATGGAAGAAACTCATCAAAATTGGACAATGATCTAACGTACACGTAAATTGAATAGGGAGCTTACCAAAAATCTATATGAAGGTTCTTTGAATTCGTCAGCCCCTTTGCGACTATTACGAAAAGCAAATCTATTACGTGAAAGCCACCATCATACTATTCATACCATGAGATCTTATGCTCTTTTATCATCAAGTTGGGCCTTCTGCACCCTAATTCGCATCACCAAGTAAAAGTTGGTCCACTGGGTGCACAATAGGAGTTAATCCCTCACGACTGCTCCTCTAATTATTCTCCACTTGGTAAATAGCTTTTCCCTTATCCCCCTAATTAGAACATAATGGAATAGTAGAAGTAGCTTGCATGTTCTCCACCTGTCCAGACCCGGCCCGGAGGGGAGGACAAGAAGGGCAGTTGCCCAGGGCCCATCTAAACCAAGGGGCCTATAATATATCTAATCCGAGGTATTATTGACAGATATAGTGGTTTAGTTGAGTGGTTAGAGTGTTTCTTGATATTAAAGAGGGCAAAGATCGAATCCTAGGTTCATTAATTTTACATTCCATCAAAAAAAATTTAAATAGAGGCCCATTTTTCCCTAGCAAAGTCCAAGAGGGGCCCAAAAAAAATTCTTGCCCAGGGCCTACTATAACTCAGGAACAGCCCTGCACCTGTCCCATATTCTTCACTTGGCAAATACGCAAGAATGATTGTCTAAATATGGTAATCTTCTCCCTTGTCCGTGTGTCAGCTCCTCATTTTCATATCACATTTGTTCAGTAATCCACCTTCAATCAACGGTGGAGAGTTTCCTAGTAAAAACTTCGATTCTAGTGACGGTTCCCCAAAATACCTATGTTCCTCCACATTTGGATAAATCGCTCCTGCTCCATATGCAACTTTGCGTACATCTCATATGTAAACTTCAAGTTCTTTAACTCTTCTTTTGGCATTCAACTTTCAGAGGCTGCATCATTCGTCTCTGCACAATTTGGTCACCGTAAAGCACATCTGCAAGAGTGTCTATCTCCATTTTTATCGTCGGTCCCTCGATGGCATTAGTAATTATAGCTGACAATTCTTGGTACAGATAATCCAAGAAAGGTAGTCTTTTGAATACAAAAAGTTTCCATGGTAAACCCAAACTCAGCTTTTTAAATGAAAATGACCTTTGAGAAAGTGAGATTTTGGCAATATCTAGCTAAATAGCCAAAATAGATTACACGCATCCTCCGGTAAATCAAGCAAAATATTAGAACCTGAACTACCAAACAGACACCATCACCAAATTTGACCAACCTCGAGATGACAAAAAGTTTCTCACTCTATAAAACTTTTTACTAGTCAGGCATTAGAAACATAAAGGTCACATATTTGGCATCGAACTGTAGCCAATTGTGCAGGATTTCCAACCAAACTTTAAATGTAACAATGAATAACATGAACGCTGTTGATGATTCAACACAATAAAATAATCAAATACTAACTAAAAGAAACACCGAACAAGGCAAAGAATCGAAGTTAAATCAGTAGTAATAATTTCGTAGGAATGAGACACCGATTAATTTACTGCAACCGTAATTGAAACGATATATTACCAGACTGTCTGTGAATGAAACAAAGTTGAGATACGCTCGGCGCTCTCCTTCAAGATTGATTGCCTTCCCATAGGTGCGAAATTCAGCTATAACACCCTTATAAGATACAATGACTTATGAGTGTACACTTATGCTCCTTAACGTTACTCACGAATCAGAACGGTCTTTGACTATCACCCTTATAAGTTATTCTGGTAAATTATTATTTATAATAATTAATTAATGATGTATTTAAAGTGCATTAATTTTTTTAAAGTGCATTACAATATTTTTAAAAAACATTACAAGTTTGCGTATTAAATTTTTATTACGATTTTTTATTTGAAATATCTAGTGATGCATTTTTTATTACAATTTTCTAGAATTTGATGAACTTATTAAGTAATTAGTAATGCACTGTTTATATTCACTAACTAGTAATGAGGTAATAAATCCAAACCATTAAACTGTTGGATCTTAAGGCTCACATTGTTTCTAAGTTTTCATTTTACAATATGTTCTTATTTGAATGTTTCCCTGTTATCAATATATTTGAGAGACGAATTTGATAATTATCTTGTTTATAAATGCTAGTGTACATCTATAAATAGGGGTTATGACCCGATCTACCATAATGTTTTCAATATTCTGTGACTCTCAATAGTGTGTTGATAGGAACATCCGGCTAGGCTAGAAACACCAATCCGGTGTACTATGTACACAACTCAGGTTTGTTGTTTCAAAATCATTATTCTATGGTTTCCGTTATTGGATTAAAGCTTTTGCATCAAGACGCATTATGTACAACTCAGTTTCTTATGCTTAATCACCGATGTGGCTGTTACGTTCTTGATTATCGATAATTTATGTTTACGCTGCACAACTTTGATAATTTACTTCTAACAAGTGGTATCAGTCGCAACCATTTTTGACAATAAGCATAATTTCAGATTATTGTTTCGAATTGGTGCATAATTGTTGTCCATTCATAACTGAATTTTTTGATCAGTTTTTGGCCACATCATGTAGACACTTGGATGAATTTCATAATGGAGCGGCGGATGCATTGGAGTGCTGCTAGGTTTGTGTATGGCGTGGGCCTAGGGGACAAAACTGTGAGCACCATGGAGACATGTGATCATCAATGTCGATTTTTTAGAAAACTGGACACAGCAAGAGTGCCAGAGGCTGCATCAGAAAGCTGCGTCAAGAGAAAGCGTCACAGAGTTTATCAGATATCTGGGTCAGCAAAGAATCCGGGATGCATTAAAAGCCACCTTGAATTTCGGGATTTCCACATTTAAATGAGAGTTGACTAGATGAAGAAACGCATGCAATTAAGAAACATCATTAGGAGGATAT
>QZGG01003703.1:0-21105 GCA_006409495.1 Sedum album | reverse complement strand
GAGTATGTGGAGCCATTTGGAGCATTCTGTGCTCAACATGGAATTATTCATGAAGTCACACCTCCATACTCTCCTCAATCAAATGGTGTTGCCGAACGGAAGAATCGGACATTAAAAGAAATGATGAATGCTATGCTGCTAAGCTCTGGGCTATCCCAGCCAATGTGGGGGGAAGCCATCTTGTCAGCTAATTATCTATTAAACAGGATTCCTCGCAAGCAAGAGACTAAGTCTCCATATGAATTGTTTAGAGGGAAAGGACCCTCGTATAAACACTTGAGAGTGTGGGGGTGCCTAGCAAAGGTTGTAGCACCTGTTCCTAAAAGGATGAGAATAGGACCGAAAACAGTTGACTGCGTCTTCATTGGCTATTCACACAATAGCAATGCGTATCGGTTCTTGGTGTATGAATCTAAGAATCCAGATATATCTAAAGGTTCTATTATGGAATCTAAGAATGCTTCATTCTTTGAGCATGTATTTCCTTACAAAGAGAGGGATTCTACTAACCTAGAATCAGCTCCAGAGTTTGTGGAAGTACCTCAGAATCAGGTAGAAGAACCTGATGATGAGTCTGATTCTGAAGAGATAAGACGCAGCAAGCGAATAAGAACTGAAAATCATTTGGTCCTGATTTTCTGACTTATATGCTTGAAGCTGAGCCTCAAAGTTATAAAGAAGCTATGAGCTCAGAAGATAGCCCTATGTGGAAGGAGGCTATAAGAAGTGAAATCGACTCCATTATGCATAATCATACATGGGAGTTGACTGACCTTCCTCCTGGAAATAAACCTCTTAGTTCAAGATGGGTATTTACCAGGAAAATGAAAGTTGATGGCACTATAGACAAGTACAAGGCTAGACTTGTAGTCAAAGGGTATAGACAAAAAGAAGGTCTAGACTATTTTGACACTTATTCCCCAGTGACAAGAATCACGTCTATTAGGATGATAATTGCCATTGCTGCTTTACGCAATTTGGAAATTCATCAAATGGATGTGAAAACTGCATTTCTCAATGGAGAACTGGAGGAAGAAATTTATATGGAACAACCTGAGGGTTGTGTGGTGCCAGGTCAAGAGAAGAAAGTTTGTAAACTTATCAAATCTCTATATGGACTAAAACAAGCGCCAAAACAGTGGCATGAAAAATTTGATAACGTAATGTTGTCAAATGGTTTCAAAATCAACGAATGCGATAAGTGTGTATACGTTAAGAGCACTGATAAGGGTTATGTGATCTTGTGCTTATACGTTGATGATATGCTCATTGTGGGAAGCAATGATAGCATGATCAAGTCCACAAAGTCAATATTAAACTCTAGGTTTGATATGAAAGACTTAGGACAAGCTGACGTTATTTTAGGAATTAAAATATTACGTACAGCAGAAGGGTTAAAACTAACCCAATCGCACTATGTTGATAAAATTCTAGACAAGTTTGGTAAAGATACTTCTGGTATATCCACAACTCCAATCGAGCTTGGATCATTTTTGTCTAAGAATAAAGGTGAGAGCGTAAATCAAAAGGATTACGCCAGACTGATAGGTAGTCTGATGTACTTAATGAATTGTACAAGACCAGACATAGCCTATTCAGTGAGCAAACTGGCAAGGTACACAAGTAATCCAGGACGAGAACACTGGAAGGCAATGGTGAAATTGCTTAAATACTTACGATTCACGCGTGAATTTGGATTAAACTATACCAGAGATCCAGCAGTCATTGACGCCAGCTGGATTTCGGATATACAAGAATCAAAGGCCACTAGTGGTTATGTGTTCACCTTGGCCGGAGCGGCTGTGACCTGGAAGTCCTCTAAACAGACTCTTATAACCAGATCCACGATGGAGGCTGAGTTTGTAGCGCTAGATAAATGCGGCGAAGAAGCGGAGTGGTTGAGAAACTTCGTAGAGGATATTCCAAACTGGACAAAGCCCGTACCACCTATATGCATACACTGCGATAGTCAGTCGGCAATAGGTAGGGCTAAGAGTGTGTTGTACAATGGTAAGTCTCGACATATACGCAGACGACACAATACCATTAGGCAACTACTGTCTACCGGAGTCATAAGTATTGACTATGTAAGGTCCAAAGATAACATTGCGGATCCGCTAACGAAAGGGTTGAATAGGGACCAGGTAGCAAAACAACACAAGGGATGGGATTAAAGCCCTAGTTGAGCTAGAGTCAAAGCAAAGGAAAACCCAACCATGCTGACTGGAGATCCCAAGATCTTGGTTCAATGGGACAACCTAACTGCTAAGACGGAGTGAGGTCAATGTGGGGAGTTTCACCCCAATGACACGTCACTGTGGGGGGTTCACACCCCTGCCATTCCTTGTTATACAGTGACACCCGAACGAGGATAAGCTTAAAGCTTTTAATGATTCAGGGAGTTCAGATTAGAGAAGTTCTGAGCGGGTAATTTCGGGATTACCTTAAAGACGAATCACCTATGTGAGAGAGAAGTGTGGCCGCTTCAACGGAGGACTATAAGGGCTTAGTTCTTTAGCAACTCTCGCAGAACCAGGGAGGGGACTCATGGCCTTACTGAGCCCAACCATGAGAAGCGGAAGGCTGTCAGGAATATGTCTGTGGGAGATATATGTTTTGTTTACATTAAATGACGAACAGTTCAAAGACAACACGTCTACTGAATAGTCAGTAAAAAGACTATATCTTTCGAGGGAAGGTTCAAAGGTGTTTCCTACCTATCCTATGCAGATATAGGCCGTAGATACTATCACCACGTGAAGTTGAGTTTTATTTATCCTCATTTTCTTCATGTGGGGGATTGTTGGAATATAGTGAAGTAAAATGAGGGTGCGCCCCATTTTGTGAGTCGTTTTTGAAGGGGCTACGAGCCTCGAATCGAAAAACTTAAAACATAAGAAAAAATCCTTGCAAGGTCTAGTATGTGTTTGAGTATTCGAACTTTAAAAACGGACTCGAAATGAAGGAGATAATGTTGCTCAAAGTAAGGACCAAAACATGAGTCTAGTGAGTCCATGGGGAATGGATCCCTAGATCATTTTGGTTGTTCTCCCACATAGGAAAATGGTGGGAAGAAATGTGAGTTTATATGTAATCCCATATGACCATGTATAAGTTATTATACAAAGCCACACGAAAATGTCTTGCGCGCCCGGGGGGAATTCTCGAGCCCGGATGGTCAGGATTGGTCATACTTGTGCACCCGCATCATGGGCACGTCGAATGTCGTCAGTCAGGGGGAGTTGACCGGTTCCTTTTGCGAGTGTTCTATATTTTTTTATGTGAACATTTAAAACTTTGGGTTATATTAAAACTATACATTTCGAATATGAAGACCAAGTCTTCTGACTGTTGCACTACTCAAACTCAGTCTTTATGACTGTTGAGAAATCCAAACCGAGTCAGTCCACTTCCCACGTTTTTTGGGAGACGTTGAGGGATGGTTGAGACTTGTGTGAGCGGATTAATCTCCACCCGACTGGTCTGCAGCAGTATAAATACAGGGCAGCTCTTCTCCTTCAATCATCAACTATAACACAAACAATTCCAGCAGTTCTCCACTTGATTTTCCGTTGATAGTAAAAGACAACCATCCCTTCGCCTTCTTCAATCCGGTGCCATTGATCAGAAGGTCCTGCTGCTATATCCTGGGAGGCTAATTGTCGATCAAACCCAGCACCTGTACGGGGGCAATATATCTTTAAGGACATCGCAAAGCGAGCCTCAGCAATCTGATTTTTCGGTTTTGTATCTCTTCCTGTTTTTTACTTTAATTCAGTACTTTGTTTACATTTGTATGATCTGCTATTTCTGAATTATTATATATCTTGTAGTACTTGCATGTTCTAGTAATATTTTCCAACACTATCTATTTCCCTGCATCCCACACTCTATCTCTTCTGTTCACCATTCAATTCTATAGCAACAATTCAGCAACAACTTCACAACATGGCTGTTTCAAATGTTTAGCACTAACCAAAAACATTTTAAATAATCCCTACAGGTCACAGTCAAGATCCCCAAATAAGCATCCAACAGAGTATAAACAACACCCAAATATACCTAACAATAGCTAAGAAGAAAGAGGGTTGAACAACAGCCTTTGAAAATAAACCAAATCAGTAAACACACCAACAACCAACACATTATTTCATTCAATTCACGTAATGCACAGATCCGTATGCATAGCAATAATAACATGGGAAAGTATCATGTAGAACCCCCACCTTTTCATGGATCCATGGATCCCTCTTTGCATTCGTTGATTGCATTTACTGTTTGCATTTTGGACGCACCAGATTGTGCCAGCGCATTAATGAGCATGTGCAACTCACGTGTGCATTTGTCATGTGCAACTCACATGTGCATTTCAAAAATGCAAACACGTGGCACAATCTGGTGCACACAAAAAATGCAATCAACGGTGATGAAGAGGGATCCATGGATCCATGGAAAGAGGGGGGTTCCACATGATACTTCCCCATAATAACACACCACTAATTAGAGACAATCCTTATAATCTTACGATTACAAAATCAAAAGGCAAACCTTATTAAAGATGATGGTATGAAGACACGCACTCCTTTTGTGTTGCTGACCTACGAATGTTGAGATTGCCGAGACCGAGTATCGAGCGACGAACGTCAATTTCAACAATCGGTTGGAATAATGGACCTCAAATCACTCCACCGAATGCCAGCTCACCACAGATTAGTTATCTAACAATTCTGTTTTATATATAAAATAGATTAGTTAGTGTATAACTATTACATAATAATTTGGATTAATTCCAGATTACCACCTTTATAATATACCATTTTCCACAAAATCACATGTATATTGTAATATTACATTCGATCATCCACACAACGTTTGTCGTTCCCAAATAACCACTTAGCACTGTTCCGTCAATTTTTTTGTTAAATATATTAAATTTTTAATATAATAATATAATTTTTTAGGGTTAATTGCAGTAAACCACCATTATAATATGGTGTTTTGCAGTAAACCACTATTGTAATTTTTTTTTGCAAAACGAGTATATTATAACATCGCCGTTAACAGAAAACCACCAATTTTACTGTTCCGTTAAAAATCGTCGTTAAATCAATTTTTTATTATTAATTTAATCTAATTTTAGGGTTAATTGCAGTAAACCACCATTATAATATGGTGTTTTGCAGTAAACCACCATTATAATTTTTTTTTTGCAAAATGTGTACATTATAATATCGCCGTTAACAGAAAACCACTAATTTTACTGTTCCGTTAAAAATCGTGTAAAGATTAAAGAATTTGCGTAAAAGTAAGAGACCAAAAAAAATTAAACTATTGTGTAAAGATTAAAGTAATAAAAAGAGAAATGGTGGTGAGGGGATTCGAACACTTCACCCAATCCAAATAACATTTCAATGGACTATCAGAAGTAAGGTTTAAGAAGGACGGATAAATAAATGTGTGACAGTGCGATATGATCTCAACGTTGAATACTAATAATCCAACAGATGAGATTTGATTCAAAAAAATAACCATCAATCTCAACCGCTAGGGTTTTTTGCAAATTCAACCGCCCATTATATAAAAACCAACTTTAATCTCAACCGCAAATGGGTAAGTGGCTTTACGTGAAAATGAAGGATTCTCGCATTCAATGTTTCCTACAAACCATTCTCATGCCAATGTAGGTATGGATTATGGATAACGTCGTGGTCGGGCCATTTTATATTATTCAACCATGTTTAAATTATCTTGATCAAAAAAATTGTTGGGCCTTAGTTTTGATGATTGACAAACACTAAGGACTAATATTGTGTTGAGATTTATTGTGATATGTAGAAAGCAATTAAAGAAAGCTCACTTGCCAAAGAAGGAACTAATCCAAGATTTAATCAAAGAAATAAAAGAACAAGATAATTTGATGGTTTTCTGTTAACGGCGATGTTATAATATACTCGTTTTGCAAAAAAAATTTATAATGGTGGTTTACTGCAATTAACCCTAAAATTAGATTAAATTAATAATAAAAAATTCGATTTAACGACGATTTTTAACGGAACATTAAAATTGGTGGTTTTTGTTAACGGCGATGTTATAATATACACGTTTTGCAAAAAATTTTTATAATGGTGGTTTACTGCAAAACACCATATTATAATGGTGGTTTACTGCAATTAACCCTAATTTTTATTACAATACACCACCTCTATAATAAATGAGTGTCCACTTCACCACCTTTATAATCACTTTGTTTTCCATTTAACCACCTCTCAGTTAACTGATGTGGTTCTTTAGCAACGTTAGTAATTATGATGGTGGTCGAATGTACTATTACAATATACAGGTGGTTTCATGGAAAATGGCATATTATAACGGTGGTCATCTGGAATTAACCTAATAATTTCATTTTTTAACTTATTGAACCGATTGTATATGAGTGCATGAATCAGAAAGTAATGACAAACAGTAGAGAAACCCTATTAATAATAGATAATTATTTTGCGGGATAATTACGAAAAACCACCCTTATAATAGGGGGTTTTTCACGGAGCCACCCTTATAATGTGATATTACAGTAAACCACCTCTTTTTATTATTCCGTTATCATTTAACCACCTCGACACTATTCCGTCAAATATTCCGTTAAGTATTTTAAAATTTGAATATAATTGTGTTATTTTTACTATAATACACCACCCGTATAATAAATAAATTTTCACTTGACCACCTCTATAATCATTTCCATTATCACTTCACCACCTCTGTTAACGGAGAGGTGGTTAAATGATAACGGAGTAGAGAAAGAGGTGGTTTACTGTAATATCACATTATAAGGTGGTGCCGTGAAAAACCCCCTATTATGAGGGTGGTTTTTCGTAATTAACCCTTATTTTGCATTATCTTCTTTTTGTATTTATTAGTTATTATGTGTTACATTGAACATCTTTGCATCTCAATAAAAACCCTAAATTTCTTTGGTTCCACCATTTTTCTCCGTCTTTTATATAGCATCAAGCATTAGTTTCAATTAACGATGCTTGTATAAGATAGTAGGGAAAATTTTGATTTTTTGTTTTTCTCTTTGTTCTACACCTGATTTTTTGTTATCGATCTGAATATTTTGTCGAAGATCTAATTATTTTTCAGGATTGAGAATTTGTTCCAAATTTGAATTTTCGCTCCGAATTTGAATTTCTTTGTCATGAATTTGATATCGCTTCCAGAAAGTTTATGAGGCCTGCTATTGACAAATACAATTATTGTAAGAAGAAAGGACAGTGGAAGTTCAACGCCCCAAACCTTTGAGGACAAAAGTAGGCTAACAAGCATGCCCTACTCCATAGCCGCCGATGTCGGTTCAATTGATTCCGGAAACCAAACTGATTTGGCTAAAATAAAATAATAGTTTCAAAATCTTATTCCCTCGCAATCACATGTTACTTATTCTTTAAGTTTGCACTCTATTAATATGTCAAGTTATTCTTATTCTGCATGGATACCTGAGGTGTGACATAATTCCTTAATCCTTTTGTTTGACTGAATTAATCTTTATCCTTAGATATAATTCTTATTTTAAAACTCCAAAATCTTTTGTAATCTAGACTAGCAAATAACCAAAAATCATCCCTATGGTACACTTGAGGTTACTCGATTTAAATTTGTTTGATGCGTGGCTAGGAATTCTATTTCATTTTAAATGCTACCTAATACCAACGTAATGGCGCCGTCGCCGGAGATGAGTTTAGGATTTGAAGATAGTTTGTATTTCTTGTTTTGCTTAATTCATTATAGTTTATCGTTTTGTTATTATTATTGCTTGCTTTGCCATTTCTCGTTGTCTTAATTTTTTTGACTCGCCTAAGCACTATTACTACACAAATCCTTAAATAAATTCATACTAATCAACAAATCCTTCAATAAATGGACAATCAAGCAAATTTTCAAGGTAGACCTCCAAGGAACCTATATCTTATGCAAGACCATGGAGAAAGGCCCGTGACACTGATGGAGCGTATCTTATAGGATCCATCATTGTCTTAGTTCCATCGTTTTTATTTTCATCATTGTAGATAAAAGATGACTTCTCACCGTTCCCTGTGGATTCGGCCCTTGCTTGCCTAGACTATACTAAGGAGGAGAGGGATAAATTTGCAGCACTCAACGACGTGCCGTCAGAAATCAAGATGGACGGTACCAAGTGCCGCAATCAATCCTCTATTAACCAAGAACTCAAAATCAACAAGTTCGCTTTAATGAAGATCCTAATTTTCCCAAGAAGACCTACACCTCATATGGCTTAAAGACCTCCACCAAACAATTATCAATCTAAGAGCTCTTCAAGCTACTTCCCTCCATAACAAAGGAATAATTACCAAGGAGGGAGTGCTTACCCTATTAGAGATTGCCAAGGAGGGGACTATCAAGGTCAAGGGTATATGCCTAGGCAAGATGACAAACTTCCACAACCTACAACTGATGAGTCTCCTTTGGTTGCTCTAAAGCACAAATGGCCGCAACTCAACCTCAGTAACAAAAGGACACACAAATGATGTTTCAAAAGATGGAACGAAGGTTTGATCAACTTCACGCACATACCAAAATGCCCAAATAGTTCAACAAGCATCTTCATATAACCAAAGATATCAAGGGAAACTCTCCTTTCAACCTGATTAAATTCTTCCGAGTCTATAAATGCAAAAACATTGAGAGGAGGAAAGGTATTCGAAGATCCTCAACTTATGGGAGTAGTTAAAGCTTCTACAAAGCCTAAAGAGGTTGAGGTTCAAGAGAAAAGCTCAACAAAGTCTAAGGAGGTTGAAGGAGAGAAAGAAGAAAGCTACAAAGAGCCATCTTCCTGCATTCCCAAGGTACCTTTCCCTTAAGGGTTGAGGAAGTAAAAAGAAGATGCCCATGAAAGAAGATTCATGGAAATCTTAAAGAAGATTCATGTGACAACGTCATTTGCAGAGGTACTCTATCAAATGCCTTCATATTCTAAATTTTTAAAGGATGTGCTCACCAATAAACATAGCATGCATGAATTTTACCTTATAGCTCTTGATGCAAATTGTTGTGCCATAATTCAGGACAATATGCCTAAGAAATCTCTAGCTCATGTATCATTTACAATTCCTATAGCAATTGGAGAAGTGCACATTGCTAGAGAGGTACTCTCTTAAAATCTTAAAGAAGAATCATGTGACAATGTCATTTGCAGAGGTACTCTCTCAAATGTCTTCATATTCTAAATTTTAAAGGATGTGCTCACTAATAAACAAAGCATGCATGAATTTTACCATGTAGCTCTTGATGCAAATTTTTATGCCATAATTCAAGACAATATGCCTAGAAAACTTCTTGATCATGGATCTTTTACAATTCCTATAGCTATTGGTGAAGTGCACATTGCTAGAGAGCTTAAGTGATTTTGGAGCTAGCATTTCCTTGATGCCTTTTTTTCTATTCAAGAAGCTTTACATGGGTGAATTAATATCTACCTCTATAAGTCTCAGATTAGCCGATAGGTCCCTATATCCCCCAAAGGGATTCTAGAGGATGTGTGACGGCACGTCGTTGAGTGCTGCAAATTTATCCATCTCCTCCTTAGTATAGTCTAGGCAAGTAGGGGTCGAATCCACAGGGAACGGTGAGAAGTCGTCTTCTATCTACAACTAAAGATTGGGGTTGTGAATAAGTGATTGAACAAGTAAGAAAGAGAATGCGCAAGTGCTACTGGCGCGCTGAATGCAAGTACGAGAGTTAGACAATAAACCAGAGATGAGCTCAGCTTAGACTTATCACTATGAACTCTATGTTTATCACGGGTTTCTAAAGATCTATGACTGATTGTTCGCGTAAGCTAAGGTCCGGTAAAGGCTTAATAACTTACACATATATTCCGGTAAAAGTCTATATGATATTACTACCTAACCTAGTCTAATTAACCACGAATCCGGTAAAGGTAGTGATTAACTATTCTAGTGCTACTCCTATCATTCACTGTAACGTGCCTCTATAGTTTAACATTAGATAATAGATTCTATAATTAGGTCTGCGGGTAAAGGCTTCGCCTAACTATCTAAACTAGTTATCCTACAAGTATGCTTGGAGTAATAATACTAAACAGGCCATGCATTAAGAATAAACCTCAAAACATATTATTCATAGCTCAAAGTCTAAAATGAATTCAGAAAGTTAGCTAGACATGCTGAACATATTCATCTCAAAGTTTGTATGAAAAACAACAAGTATTGACACTATAGCCTGATTGCGCATGATAGGTCGCGCGTCTCGGACTTGCGCCGGTAGCTGTGTGTTCTCCTCTTCAAAATCACTCCCTTTGTGATTTCCTTTATGCTTGTATATATAGTCTTGCCTTCTAGGGTTTCCACAAAAAAGTAGGCAAGAAAATATATTGGAAATCATCCTTATCTCTAAAAATCAGTCTTAGAAATATCTTCATCTCCAAAAACCAGACTTCGAAATATTCTTTACGCGTGATGACGTCATCGCTCCAGATTTGTCGCTGGTTACTGACGTCATCATTCTGCTCTGCTCTGCGTGACTCAATACTCGCGCACTACACTTCTCGCGCGCTCGTTGGTTTTCAGCTCTTGTCAACTTTGTTGTTCTTTTCTCTGAGATTCAGTCTCTTTGTTGCACTTTTGTTCTAACTCTTCTAATAAACTTGAGATAGAAAACTACACTAAAAGCTTAATCTTATACTTAAAATGTATGAAATCTGAGTAGCGTAAAGGACCCAAAACAGCATACAAAAGTGCCTTATCAATGTGCCTATTAGGGTAGGTAAAACCTATGTACCCATGGATTTTTATTTATTAGAGATGGATGAAGAACATGATATCCCTATTATTCTTGTTAGACTGTTCTTGCACACAGTTAGGGCTATTATAGATTTTGGGGAGGAAACCATATAATTAAACATTGTAAGTGAAAAACTCAACTTTCATTTGAAAAAGATTCGAAGTTCCCCTAGCAATTGTTTAGAATGCCACTTTTTGGATACATGTGATCTACATTATGATTATCAATTCTTGGATAGACTAACCTGTCTTGAAAATGAGTTGATGAGCCAAGATGTAGATAGTATCTTCTTCTCTTCTCTATTGGATGAAGTCTTGGAAGAAGAAATGCTCACATGAGAAGTGGAGGAGTGCATACAAGAAGAGCACAAATCAAGAGAGGTAGAACCAATTCCATCTTCAAAGGGAGGTGAGGAATTCGGTAAGGAGCTTAAGCCTCTCCCACTAAATCTAAGGTATGAATTCTTGGTGAAAATAAATCTTTACCGGTTATTATAAATGCCTTACTTAATGTGAGACCTCTAGACTTTTGCATGTGCTTAGGACTAACAAAGATGTCATTGGACACACAAGTGATGATATGAAAGGCATAAGCCCTGGTGTGTGCATGCATTGGATTAAGCTTGAACAAGATGCTAAACCTTGTAGGTAATTCTTAAAGAGATAACCAAACCTAGAGATGCGAAGATAATCTATGTCATTCCCCACTCGAATTGGGTAAATCCGATCCACGTAGTTCCCAACAAGGGGGAATTACAGTGGTAGAAAAAAATTATGGGAAATTAATTCTCACTAAAACCTCCACGGGGTGGAGAATGTGTATGTATTATAGGTAGCTCAATTAGGCAACTAAAAGATCATTTCCCTATTCCATTCATTGATCAAATGCTCAAACGATTAGTGGGACATGAATACTTTTGTTTCTTGGATGGTTATAGTGGATTCTTTCAAAGAGAAAACTACATCTACTTGCCCCTATGGAACTTTTGCATAGACGTATGCCGTTTGGGTTGGGTGATGAACCCGCTAGCTTTCAATGTGCATGACGTCGATATTTGTCGAGTTCTTAGAAAAATCCAATGATGTATTTATTTTGGATGATTTCTCGATTCATGAGTATGATTTTGATGATTGCCTTAATAATATTTCCCATGTATTAGCTAGGTGTATTGATAATGCACATTCATACTGTGATTTATGCCCTTTAGACTATGCTTATTTGTATCTTTTTATATATAAGATTACGCTTTTGGTGTAGTTTTGTATTTCAGGAGAATATGTGAGCTAAGCATGAATGTGCAGTAAAGATACACAATTAAGAAGCTTATTTCCTCAGAGAACAAAGGAAAAGGTCGAGCTTAAACGTAGTCGTTTTGATTGAGTGCGCGCCACCAAGGTCGCGCGCCACATAGGTCGCGCGTCATAGATGATGACGTCAGCAACGCGTAGAGGTGATGTCAGCAACGTGCAAAATATTTCTATGCGAGATTTTAGGGATAAAGATAGATTTCCAAGAATTATCTCTTTCCTATTTGAATTAGAAAACCCTAGAAGATGCATATAAATACTAAGCTTGAAGATCCGTGAACATATGCTAGAATTGACGAATACACAAGACACGCGCAAGTTGTAAGGAGCAAGTGGACGAGCGACACGCAACGAGAGCAATGACGCGCCAGACTAGATTCACACTAAATCTTCTCTTGTTTTTACAGTTCATTCTTGTTATTTATTATACAAAACTTGAGATGTTTACACAAAGCATGTCTTGCTAAACTTCTATATCAGTTTAGACTTTGAATTCTGAATCTTATGTTTTGAGGTTTTGTTCTTAATACTTGACTTGTTTAGTATTAATATTCCAATCTTATTGCATGATAGCTAGATTAGATTATTAAGCGAAGCCTTGAACCGCAGACTTAGTTATAGAATTTTCTATCTATTGTCATCAAATCGTAGAAGTTTCATTCATTTAGACACACTTAGGCATTTCGTCAAACACTTAGCATGCATCATAGTGAACATGTAACTATAACAATCAAGAATCAACCAAACTTCATTAAAATGCATGGAAAGAATGTTCAAAACTCTATCCTAACCAAGGAGATCCATATTGTTACACATAGTACTAATTAGTTTACATGCATTCAAAATGCCACTTGAAATTTTATGGCAAAAACAATAAATAAAACAAAACAGATTATAAAATAGTTATAATTATATAGTGATCACAATTTGGTAAAGGAATTGGGTAGTGGAGTTTTCCATGATTTTTGCCACTCGGTTCTCAACTTCCTTATCTCAGAAATATTTTTAAAACTAATTTGTCGATAAAAAGTCACCGGATCAAAACAACATTATAAGCATTACGCTCTAACCTGCGGATAGAATTAGTCATCAACAATATTAGTGTGTGGTTGAGAGGCCACTTATCATCTGGTGTCAGGATTTGAGTGAGATTCTTGAGAACTTGAAGTCCGGTAAGTTATTCTTCTTAGGTATTCAATATCATGTATTGAAAGCTTAGAATATTAAATAAAATATGCTGCACTGTCTTCATGCATGAGGAAAGTAGGAAAAAAATAATACTTGTGTTATGCTACGTGTAAGATTGGATTGTTTAGATAAAATTAGAGATCACGGTAGCTATAGTGTAGGGATGTGATTAAAAGGCATGCCGGGTGGAGTAGAGATGTAACCATGAGAATTAATAGCCTAATTTCAATATGAATGTCAGGTGAGAGTCGGAGGCAGTGACTCGGAGGTGCAATCAAGTTTATGCTTTATGCACAGTGAGTATATGATGTATTTTATTTTCTAGACTAACTAAATAAATTGTGATTGACGCTTAACTGTTAAAAAATATAATTATTATTTACTGCCCCATTCACGTCTAAATAAGACGTCTGATATCGCTATACAACTGAAAGAAGAATGATATGTTAATAAATGAAATTAATGGGATTGATTTGTTTGAATGTTATATATGTGCACTATGACATACTTGACATGCATCATTTATTATTTACTATTTGTCATTCATCATGATTATGAATATGGAGAGGGGTACAGATACTGATAAGATATGATGTGGGGTGATATGAGATGGTGTGGGATGATATGAGATGGTGAGCGATGGTTTGATGTGGTGTGGGGTATAGGCGATGATGATTGTCTGCTCACATACACATGCATCATTTTGCATACATCTCTGCATCACGTTTTGCATATGAATGTGTGTTAGTTTGTTATTTAATTTTGTGATGAAAATGAATTAAACAACGTACACAAAGTTAATAAAGTATGTTATGTATTCACTAGGTCATTCGACTCGCCCCATTATTTTTAAAATCCTTTTTCAGATAAGTGATAGACATTAGTACGAGCTTCAACATCGACGACAGCTCAGGAGTTTATTTCTGACGTATGGTGCCAACATAGTAGTCTTTCTGTTCCGCTACATTTAGTTATTTTCTTTTTCTTAGCTAGTATGCTCCGTTGTACTTAGAGTTTCATTCCTTTTGTTAATTACTTTTGCTATTGATATTATTTTGAATAGTCACAATTTCATCATTAAATGCTTGGATAAATTAATGTGTTCTGAGGCTTGCTTGATCACTGGTCTAGCGCCGGTCTCGATCCTGTTTTTGGGTCGTGACACATATGATCCCCAATCAGAAGTGAATCACTCACACATGGTGAGGTTCATACACATAACAATAATAATGTAAATGATAAGGCACTTTTGTATATTTCTAACATATTTAGCATAAGATTACGCTTTCGGTGTAGTTTTGTATCTCAGGTTTATTGGAATAGTTAGAACAAAAGTGCAACATAAAGGCTGAATCTCAAAGAAAAGGACAACAATCTAATAAAACCGGAAAACCAAGGAGCGCGCGAATAATGAGTCGCACAGAGCAGAGGAAGCGATGACGTCAGCAACCAGCGACAAATCCGGAGCGATGATGTCATCACGCGCAAAGAATATTTCTAAAGATGGTTTTTAGAGATAAAGATATTTCTAAAGCTGATTTTTAGAGATAAAGATGATTCCCTTATAGTTTCTTGCCTATTTTCTTGGGGAAACCCTAGCAAGCAAGACATATAAATACCGTGCATGAGGAGAATCACAAGAGAGCCGCGACATACAATTCAGACTTAGCTGCGAAGAACTGTGCGCGCAAGCTTCCGACGCAAGCAGAGCGACGCGTCATTCAGATTTGTTTTGTTACTTTAGTTGTTCAACTTTAACTCTTGAGATGTATACATTCAGTATGTCTAGCTAACTTACTGAATTCGGTTTGGATTCTGATCTTTGAATAATATGTTTTGAGGTTTTGTTCTTAGTTGCATGATAAGTTTAGTATTATTACTCCAAACTCAATTGCATGATAATTAGGTTAGATAATTAAGCAAAGCCTTGACCCGCAGACTTAGTTATAGAATCTATTGTCTATTGTTAAACTATCAGAAGTACGTGACTGTGAATGATAGGAGTAACGCTAGAATAGATAATCACTACTTTGACCGGATTCGTGGTTAATTAGACTAGACCAAGTAGTAATATCATACAGACTTTGACCGGAATGTATGTGTAGGTTATTAAGTCTTGACCGGACCTTAACTTACGTGAACATGAAATCATATATCTTTAGTAACCAATGATAAACATAGAGTTCATAGTGACGAATCTGAACCGAGCTCATCTCTGTTTTTGTTAAAACACTTCTATAACCACATTCTGTTGCGCGCCAGTACTACTTGCGCACTTGTTTTTCTCTTTTACTTGTTAAACTCACAAAACCCCAATCTTAGTTGTAGATAAAAGACGACTTCTCACCGTTCCCTGTGGATTCGACCCCTGCTTGCCTAGACTATACTAAGGAGGGGAGAGGGATAAATTTGCAGCACTAAACGACGTGCCGTAGTAAACAATATGCGTAAACACAATAAAAGATAATTTAGAAAGGGTTAATTACAGATGACCACCCGCATAATATGCCATATTCCATGCCACCACCCTTATATTGTAATATTACATTCGACCACCTTTATAACTAAAAACTTTCCAAAGAACCACCTCAGTTAACGGCAGTTAACGGAGAGGGTGGTTAAATGGAAACAAAATTGATTATAAAGGTGGCGAAGTGGAAACATATTTATTATAGAGGTGGTTTATTGTAATAAAAATACTATTATTATTTTAAAAATTAATATATTTAACGGTAACGGTGACAGTACAGTGCGTGGGTGGTTGATTGGAAATTTTATACTTATAAGGGTGGTGGAATGTATTATTACAATATAGGGGTGGTTTGGTGGAATATCGCATATTATACGGGTGGTTATCCGTAATTAACCCATTTAAAGATAATTTAGAAATGTAGTCTAGGGGTTGTTGATGTCTTGATCTTCAAATCCTAGCTTCCATCCTCAATCTTTTGATCTTTGGTCTTCGTTTTGAATTTGAATAGTTTCCAAAGATGTTCATTTTTGAATGTGCTTTGTATTTATAGCTTGAAAAAATATGAGGTTTGACTGCGTTGATCGAGTCACTTTTCTGCGACGAGCGAGTCACTTGGTCAGTGTATTACATGTTGGGCGAGTCACTTTTGACAGGGCGAGTCAAAAAGTGACTCGCCCAGTCACTTTACTTAGCCAATTTCTGCACTTTTCCACAATCAAATAAGCTTTTGCGCGCAATCTTCCAAAGCTATTTCGGGGCTTCAAATGATAGAATTAACCTAAACCAACCACGAAAAGTATCAAAATACTCGCAAACAACTATAGAACTAACAAAAACTAAATGGAAATTGCAAATAAATAAAGTACATTTATGTACTCATCAAAATAGAATGGTTTGAAGAAAGTTTGGACGGATTTCAATTGAAAACAGGCAAAAATGAGGAAAGCCGAGCATATGACAACATATAGTGGCAGCCATACATGTTCTTTTTTAAAAAGCTCGCAAAACACAGCACATAAAATGATTATTTTAGTCATGTAAGACAGCCCGACCCATTATCCGTCGAGAAATGTGTCAGACGATTTGAGGAGCAAAATGGGTCGACCGACAGTATCAGAATGGAAGTAGGAATGCAGAGGATCGCGTGAGTGTCGTAGGCGACCAGGTGAGTGTAAAGTATGAAGCTTTTTGATTAGGGAAGATGTGGGAATTTTTGTTTATTTTAGGGAGTGTGGTTTCAGGAGAAAGCAAATTGAGCAGCAGCATAAGTCGCTTTCTATTGCCTCACGTATTGATTCATATGAGCAAATTTTAATCCTTTTGAAACTAGGGTCAGTTTTTGTGAATGGACTAGTGTCGGTGTTGTGGTTGAGGCTGTTTTTATTTGATGAAATTGATTGATTTTGTTTGCAGCTGAGAAACTGCTAGTGGAAGATGTGCGAAAGCATGATACATCGATAATTATTGGAGAAACTCTGAAACTGGAAGTGGGAAAACAACACGTGAGTTTGTTTTTTCCTTTACAGGTTTATTTGTTTCCACTCAAATTTTGGGAAGAGTGGGTGAGGACAAGATGCTTCAAAATTGGTATATTCTCTTAGAGCTATGATGAGTGTTATTTATCTTATTTTGGGAAGAGTGGGTGAGGAGAAGATGCTTCAAAATTGGTGTGTTCTCTTAGAGCTATGATGAATATTAGTTATCTTGTTTCAGAGCTGCCTAAGTATTTAATAAATGCGTGATTTTCTGATGGTGGGAGAGTGGTAGGAGTCAGTCAACCTAGAAGGGTTGCGGCTGCAATTATTGCAAAACGAGTGGCTGAGGAGTGTGGGGTGAGTTGGGAAAGTGGTGGGGTATTCCATCCGATTTGATGATAAGACATCTAACCTAACAAGAATCAAGTACATGGCAGACAAACTGTTATAAAGGTAACTTTTACCGCATAAGTCCTATGTCCTGTTTGTAATTTGTTGAAGTTGATCTGTTCAATTATATTTGTAGCACCCCTAGCGGTATTACTATTCCAACCACAACACCTCCTTCGACCTTTACACCTCGAACGGCGACAACTCCCACAACAACTACACCATCAACAACAACCCTTTCCACTAACACCCTCAGGATCACTCCTCCATCTGCATACATCCCTTGCACGACACCATCAAACATTGGCACAGGTATAGGTCCATCCAGCTTCACCAACACTGACCCAAACTTCTCATCGACACATACTCTTCGCAAGCACTTCATCTTAGTCCCGTTCCTTTACGTGAACTTTTGGGATTGCGCCTACTTTCAATCTAAACATTAAAAGGAAACACGGAAATCGTCAAATGCGATGTTGCTACTGGTGATATGTTCGTAGAAAAGCCGAAAGAATTTGATTCCTTTAGGTGGGTGTATGGTAATGTATGGTCCGATTATCTTCGAAAAAGTGCTGGTTCTTTTTTCCATTTGAATATGATCTTGTGTTCCTCTTCCTCTTTTAATCGTTGGATTGAAAGAAATCAATGTTTGAGATGATGTCCTACCGATTTCACGTAAATTTATTGGTCCACCTTAAACCTTTTCCTTATTCGCAATATCCAAAATCCGAATTATTAAAAGGGTTAATTACAGATGACCACCCGCATAATATGTCATATTCCATGCCACCACCTCTATATTGTAATATTACATTCGACCACCTTTATAATTAAAAACTTTCCAAAGAACCACCTCAGTTAACGGCGGTTAACGGAGAGGTGGTTAAATGGAAACAAAATTGATTATAAAGGTGGCGAAGTGGAAACATATTTATTATAGAGGTGGTGTATTGTAATAAAAATACTATTATTATATTAAAAAATTAATATATTTAACGGTAACGGTGACAGTACAGTGCGTGGGTGGTTGATTGGAAATTTTATACTTATAAGGGTGGTGGAATGTATTATTACAATATAGGGGTGGTTTGGTGGAATATAGCATATTATACGGGTGGTTATCCGTAATTAACCCTTATTAAAATGAATGATTATGATTAAGTTGTTATAATAAGGGTTTTTAGCGAAAACCACCCGTCCAATACCACTATTTGAACAAAACCACCCCCTCAAATTTTTTTTTGACTTAACCACCCATGAATATCAAAACTATTTAATATGACTTTTTCAACAAGTCAACAGGTAATTATGACCGTTGACTTCGGTTGACTTATAATAAAAATTAATAAAAAAAAGTATTTTTACTAAAACCACCCTTCCAATACCAAAATTTAATTAAAACCACCCCTTCCAAAAATATTTGACTTAATCATCCACAAACTATTTAATATGATGTTTTCAATATGTTTACATCGTTAACTTCAGTTGATTTATAATAAAAATCATAATTGGTAATTTACGTACTAATTACCAAATAATTTTATTGATTTCAGTTGACTTACCAAATCTACAAACTAATTATTCTAATAAATTTTTTTTACTCTAAAATCTAATTGATAATTTACGGACTACTCAATAAAACTAATTGAAAATCCTAAAAATAAAATTCGTCAAACTTCTTATTCCTAATTGCATTTCATGATGTGTTTGACAAATTTTGTGTTTAGGATTTTCAATTAATTTCATTAATTAATCCGTAAATTATCAATTAGGTTTTAGAGTAAACAAAATTAATTAAAATAATTAGGTCATACGTATGGTAAGTCAACCGAAGTCAATGAAATTGATTTTGTGGATATGTTTTTTTTTTTTTTTTTTTTTTTAAAATCCCACCCTAAAGCCCCACTGCTTTAGCACCCACCAGGAATCGAACCCATGACGTGTGGCTTATAATACAACCTCCACTGCCACTAGGCTAGCCCTTGGTGGGCATGGAATTAACCAAAGTCAATGAAATTAATTCGATAACTAGTCCGTAAATTACCAATTATGATTTTTATTAATTTTTTTATTATAAACCTATTGAAAAAGCCATATTAAATAGTTTTTATATTTGAAGGTGGTTAAGTCAATTTTTTTTGAAGGGGTTGTTTTGATTAAATTGTGTAATTGAAAGGGTGGTTTTATACAAAAAACTCAAATTGACATTATAAGTCAACCAAAGTCAACGGTCATAATTACCGGTTGACCTGTGAAAAAAGTTGTGTTAAAGAATTGTTACATTCATGGGTGGTTAAGTCAAAAAAAAAATTGAGGGGTGGTTTTGTTCAAATAGTGGTATTGGACGGGTGGTTTTCACTAAAAAACCCTTATAATAAACATATAAAAAGTCACTTAAGTAAGAAAGCCGCGAAAATAAAAATTAGACCAAACCGAACCGACCGTGAAAACCCGAAACCCAAAATCAAACGTAAGAAACACAAACAGTATACAAAAATCAAACATCGCAGTGCTCCGCCGCATAAGCCGATTCAGCGCCACTGTTCATCACTTCATCTGTTTCAAATCTAAGACACTGCGCATCAGGTACGTAGCTTATTTTGTAAAAATTGAAACTTGATTTTGTTTTCCGTTTGTATTTAAAACGGGAGTTGGGGAGCTCAATTGGGTTTGTTGATGGAGATTTTAGGAAAAAGGGGAGTTGGTTTATAATGCCGTCGATGGCGAATGTGTATCAGAATGGAAGCAGGAAGGCGGAGGATCGCGTGAGTGTGTCGTATGCGGCCAGGTGAGTGTAAAGATTGAAGCTTTTTGATTAGGGAAGATGTGAGTATTTTTGTTGATTTTAGGGAGTGTGGTTTCAGGAGAAAGCAGATTGAGCAGCAGCGCAAGTCGCTCCCTATTGCCTCAGGTAACGATTCACATGAGTAAATTTTAATCTTTTTGAAATTAGGGTTAGGTTTTGGGAATGGACTAGTGTCTATGTTTTGTGTTTGAGGCTGTTTTGTCTGGTTTGATGTAATTTTATGTTGTTTGTTTGTAGCTGAGAAGCGGCTAGTGGAGGAGGTGCGTAAGTATGATACATTGATAGTAGTTGGAGAAACTGGAAGTGGAAAAACAACACGTGAGTTTTGTTCTTTTTGTTTACCGTTTTATTTGCTTCCACTCGGATTTTGGGAAGAGTGGGTGAGGAGATGATGCCTCAAAATTGCTGTATTTTTTTAGAGCTGTGATGAGTGTTATTTATGTTGTTTTTCAGAACTGCCTCAGTATTTAATGAATGCGGGATTTTCTGATGGTGGGAGAATGGTAGGAGTCACTCAACCTAGAAGGGTTGCGGCTGTTACTGTTGCGAAGCGAGTGGCTGAGGAGTGTGGGGTGGAGTTGGGGAAGAAGGTGGGGTATTCCATCCGATTTGATGATAAGACATCTAATTTAACAAGAATCAAGT
>QZGG01003702.1:0-21094 GCA_006409495.1 Sedum album | reverse complement strand
TATTTGGGAAATACTGCACTTGTCGGCATCCCAAATCCTCGGCACATCGATCGTTTTCACGGAAAGGGTACCATTGGTTTTCAAATAATTGTGCCACCACAAGACTTACTGATGAAAGCTCATTTCTATGTGTTGCGGCATATGTCTGAGATTAGTCATTTTGTTGACCGTCACTTAATATCCATCAGGTTATCAAATAGAGGAAAGTCTGAACTGTGGGTGCAAAAAGAACATGCTGCATCGTTCGCCAAATGGTTGAAGGAAGAGGTAATGAATGTGAATGAGGAACAAGAAATGAATGAATTTGTTAAGTCTTTATGTGTAGGACCTAGAGCAACAGTGCATTCTTATAGAGCATATGACATTAATGGTTATTGTTTCTACACAAAATCTCAAGACAACAGAAGTGTTGTGCAAAACAGTGGTGTGACACTTATCTCGGAAACTGTTCATGTTTCTAGTTCCAGAGATAGGAATCCGATTCAATCAGCGGTAAATTATTTTGGGGTTATTGAGGATATATGGGAGCTCGACTATATTCATTTTCGTGTGGCAATTTTCAAGTGTAGATGGGTACATATCAGTAATGTTCGTATTGATGAATTTGGAATGACCTTTGTAGACTTCCAAAGACAGGGATATATGGACGAGCCTTTCATTTTGGCAGAGCAAGCTCGACAAATTTTTTATGTTGAAGACCCTGCTAGTGATAATCAGTATATCGTCATTCATGGTAAACAATGGTTTAACAATGAAGGAAGTGTGACTGAATTAGTATCAGAGGACTTCGTTGAAGATTGTGTACCAGTGTGCACCACAGTTCATGTGGAACCCATGAACGACGACAGAGACGAAGAACAACAATTAAGAAACGACCACAATGAAGGCATTTGGATCTAGCTAGAGACATTATAAATGACATTTTTATTGTGTTTTATCAGTGTTTTAAAAAAGCATAGCCATGCATGTTGTTTTGGGGAAATCAAGTATTTTATCAGTTCATGTTGTTTTTTTTGAAACTATCAGTTCATGTTGTTTTAAGTTGATGTTTTTACTGTTTGGTCTCATATAGTGTCTAACCATTTTTATTATACATGTCGTTTTAGTTTATTATGCCATGTATTGAAAAATAATTGTATGCCATCTATATCAATATTTTACAATACGTGGCGTTTTGTTGCCGTGTATTTTGTCGTTTTGGAAATACAGGTAGATGCCATCTATATGACATTAAATATATAAATGACTTTTTTGTTTTATCGCTGTGTTTTAATTGCTACAATAATAAGAAGAGATCAAATTAAGATTTGAGCCTTCTGAATCACATAAACATGAATGTTGTTGTTTCAAGACATGGAACGTAATCCATCTATTTAAACAAGTTATGATACATGGCATTTCTGTAATTCTGCCATGTGTTGATAATTTTAAAAACAACACTTAGGTTAACCTACGGATATTTTACAATACGTGGCGTTTATTTGCCGTGTATTTGGTCGTTATGGAAACACAGCAGGTACTTCACGCAAGTAATTGTACAAAGATGATAACATTTCATCACGCACTTCCTCGACCAGACTGTTGTCATATCTTCTCAGGCCATTGGGAAAGACCTGCAAAACAAATTCATCTCAACTTTTAACAATCTAAAAAGTTTACATATACACAAAAAGAGAAATATTGAGTATTTAGATATTGCATGCTTACTTGTTGAAGTTCATCAGGAAAAACCCGCCATTATTGCGAACATATGATATTATATCTCGAATAAACCTCATGCAGTACCATCCACAGTATAACTTCCCTCTCGGTTGTCTTGGAACCTAATAAATTGATTAAAATTAAAAATAAGGATATATATATATATATGTAGGAATGAGAGTTTAAAGGTCATCAAATTTTTGTGAGACCGAAATAACTTACTCTTATAATCTTCCATTGTATATTAATATCTTGAATACTATTCATGGAATAATATAGAGTCAAACCCCTACGATCAAGATAAAATAAGCATATTATATCCAATATTTACAATAATAAACTTTAAAGAAATTAGATGCAATGACTGAAACACTTTTGCTTACTCTTCCACGGTATTTTTAACATCATCTTTGACCTCATCGGATGCCATCGAGTCGAGCCAGTATATAATTCCTTTTTTTGGAAGTATCACACATAGCATCCAGTGAAACCTGTACATCCACATGAACTCAAAATTAATACAGTTTCTGGAAGAAAATAGCAAATCAATGGGAATTGTACGTACCATCAAGATATTATTTATACTTACATTTTTCCATTTACGTAAGGAAGAAAGTAGCAGTGAGTGCGGTCTCTGCGGTCTTTGTCTAACGGCATGTTCAGACAAGTTACCAAAGTCTTACTCCGGAATTTAGGGTCACTATTTTCCGTCATAAAAGACGGCCGTATAAATTCAAAGTTCAAATCTGGACTAAGGTAATCCAGACGCAAATACCTGCATACACAAATAATATTAGTGATTAATCAACTAATCATACTCTTTATACAAACAGTGAACCATGAAGTTATTACCTTATGTATAGTTCAGCTAAGGTATTCGACAATGGTGCGAGTTTGAAACTCTCTTTAATGTCATCCTTAAAGACATACAACCAGTAATCTTTTCCAAAAATATCACTTGTCACAAAGACACGGATTGAATCATCATCACCCATATTGCCGGCATATTTACTTATATAATAACACTGCATTGGCGTTATATAACCAGACTGCAAATGTTTGTGTCATCCATAAATTTATACTGATCGTACACCTAAAATAAAATATTGAGTAAGTAAAGAAATACTTTCTTATAATATATGTTTAAATGGAGTAAGAAGGAAGTTCATTTACCTCGGGATCCACATTCAACAACGATTTGGGCCATGCAACAAAATTTCTCAAAGCATCTTTTACACTTTTATATTCCTCCGTTGCAAAGGGTAGAGGAACTTCACCATCAATGACAACATCAACTGTCACCTTAACTAATGAATTGTCGATCTCTAAATAGTCAACAAGGCGTCCGGGCATTGCACGACCTATGGCAACCAATTTTGTTTCCGAATCAGTCGAACTGGCATTCATTGTACATTTCAATCCAACCTGAAATGAAATTAATCTGAAAAGTTAACAATAAACCATATCAATTTTATAAAGGAAAGAGTATATACCAAAAGAGTATTTATCAAAGGAAAGAATATATACCAAAATACATTATCTGTAAATAAATTATCAAAGGAAGAGTATATACCACAGGAATTTTAGCAAACAAGCTGTCTGGTGGAAGTAGTATATCTTTGCTGTGTTTGGTGGTAGCTGATCTTTCAATTCCAGCACCTCGGCGCTTCTCTTTTCCAATTACTTGAAGTAGTATGTCTTTGCCATCTTCGGTAGATATTAATCCTTGGGAGGCAAGTTCCCCAAGCTTGTCCTATTGACAAAGACAGTTCACATGGTGGACTTTAATCACAAACAAGAGACACATTATTGTATGACACATAAAATACTTACAATCTTTTGTGCCACATTTTCGATAACTTCATTGACATATTTTCCAGTGCTTTTCTTGATACGGCCTCTCAACCACACCTCATGCTTCTCAACTTTTATAGAGGATTCCATCCCTTCTGTTATTTCACTGCCGGCTTGCACAAGTTCAGCGAGTTTTTCGTCCATGAGGGTTTTCGTTGTTTTCTGGTACCCTGAACGTGACATGGTGTGCTTAAATTCATTTAACTTAGATGACTCAATAGCCTTCTCCCTCTTTTTGACATTCTCGGTGGACATCCTCATCTCTTTAAATCTAGTCCACATATCAGGAGTGATGGACTCGTATTCTGTTGAAGGTTCAATGCCTTGCTTCTCACCATATAAAAAATCATTAGTGAGTCTACTGCGAAAGTTTCTCCATGCAGTAGAAATACCATGCATCACAGATTTTTTATGTTCCTCACATCCTTCATACAATTCCTGTGAAATTAAACTCATCATTAACCATATAATTGCATACAGAACAAAAAACATATATAATTAAAATTCGTACCAATAGCTCTTCCCAAACTTGCTCTTTGATATTTTGGGGAACTTGACTCCAATTCTTAAAGTCTATTGGCACTTTTAACCTTGCCAAACTTCCCAAATAGCTTTTAAAACTGGTAGAAGTATCACCAAAAACAAGATTTCCGTCATCATCATACTCCAACCGTATTTTCTTCCCAGTGTTGATGTGCTTCTCCGTTAACCGTTTCATATAACACGGCCCCTCTTTCGTTTAGTAGCACTAACTTGATCATTGCTACATATAACCGTACAACAAAATGATTTTAGGCTCGTAACCCTAATTTTAAAATATGCACATCAAAACGATAGTCAAATCTAACCTGGGGGAGGAGTAGACATTTTAAGAACTTGGTAGGAAATTCGGGAGGCACTGCGAGTCTGCGACGACGACGAACGATTTCAAATTCCTTAAAACTATAAATGGCACCCAGTGGACCCTTATGCTCTATAAGATTGCATTGGGTATTTAATTAGTATTTACTTACTTAGTAATTAGTAATTACTTAGTAATTAGTATTTACTACGTACTTAGTATTTAATTAGTAGTTCCTTTTGATTTCTTAAAAAAGGACTCTCTACTATATATTAGAGATGCTCAATATATTTGTGCAAATAAAAATTCAATATATTTGTGCAAATAAAAATTCAATATATTTGTTCAAATAAAAATTCAATATATTTGTTTTTTATTTAATTTTGGTTTTTTGTAGTAATTGATAAGGGGGTAAACAAAAAAGTCATTATTTAATTTCATATAATGCATGTACCTGTTTTTCCAAAACGACGATATACACGGCGACTTAACGCCACGTATTATAAAATATCGGTATAGATGGCGTGCACCTATTTTTAAATACATGGCATAATAAACTAAACCGACATGTATAATATAAATGGCCTAACACTATGAGACCAAACACTCCCTCCGTTTTTATTTATACTATTAAAATTAATTTACTACTTTTGATTAGATAGTTTGACTACCTTTTTTCTGCAACTTTTTGGCTGTTAGTAGGTGTAATTATGAATCTCTACTATCGCGCGTTGACGTGTAGTATTAGTGGAAGTTTTAATGTCCTAACACGGCAAACAAAATTTATATCTAGGAGACCTAGAGTCGAATCCCTAGAGATGAGTTAGAATTGATTAACTAGCTTTTACTACTTAAGAAATGCCTAAGGTAAAAAGGTTTGGGGGAATTTGTAGGAGATTTTGGTATTTTGAAAAGGTTGATATGCAAACTAAAAGTGATCAAGGATCTATGGACCCTAGGCTATAGCATATAAGGTAATGACAATCAATCATGCAACAATTAATGAATAGAAAATGATTAGACTAGTTTTATGAACATTAATCCTAAGGTCAACTTTCATTGCATGTTAGGACTAAGAGGTTCATTTAAATGGAGATCTCAATCTTTCAATATGTTGATACTCCCTTAGGTTATGGACTCTTCCTCAATCTTTCAATATTTTGGAAGAGTTACCATAACCTATTAAAAACTAGTCATCCACATCAATCCTACACTTTCATGTCAAGATTAAGGTAGATTATTCATGCATGGCTAATTAATCAACTCTATATCAACTTCCATTGAATATATCATTGATTAGGTTCAATTAATTACACTTAAGCATTTTCACAAACACTTAATGTGCAACATTTAATAGATGTAGCCAATACACAAAATTAATATCAAAATTCATTGCATAACTAATTAATCATCATCCAAATACATGCATACAACCTAGGGATCCATAGGATCCCTAATCAATCACTACTCACTACTCATGCTAAAAGTAAAATCAACTATAGAAATGTATGGAAACATGAAATTAATTGCAAACTAGAGTAGATTGGAAGGTGTTGATGCTTGATCTTCACTCCAAAGTCTTCAATTTAGCAAACTAGCACTTGATCTTGAAAAATCCGATTTCTAGGGTTCTGGTCAACGTTCGAAGTCAAGCTCTCCAAAGGCCGGAGGCTCTCCCAGTTTGAAATGTCCAAAAAGTATATATAGTCCGAAGTCCTCTCCCGAGCAAATCTTCACTCGGCCGAGCAGAATAATTGGGCAAAAATCTGCTCGGCCGACTTGTTTTCTTCTGGCCCGAGCAAGTTTAAACAGGTGCAGTTTTGGTCCTCGGCAGAGTTCAGCTTCCCTGTCCGAGCAGCATATTTGCTCGGTCGAGCAGAATTTTCCCTTGGCCGAGCAGAAGCTACTGACATTTGATGTATCAATTTTATCACACTGCTCGGGAGAGCAAAGAGCTGTCTCAGGTCCTGCTCGGCCGACCAAGGGTGGCTTGGTCTGAACTCTTATGTACCTGGCCGAGCAGAAATCTTCTTGCATATCCTTGCTCGGCCTAGGACCTTCCTTGCTCTACCAAGGATCTTCTTGCTTGACCAAGGACTTCCTTGCTCAACTCGGACAAGTAGTCTCCTATGGCTTCTTTTTTGTGCACTTTATAGCTCCATGATTATACTTCTTGAATAAATCCTAAAATGAGCGTAAGAAGTATCAATTCTTTCATAAAGTAATCGAAAACAAACAAGAATCAAGCATAAGAAGTGTACAAATACTTGCGAATTTGCACACTTATCAAACACCCCACACTTAATCCTTGTTCGTCCCGAACAAGTAAGCACATATATGATGAAGTATGAATGCTCAAAATATATGGAAGTGTCAATGAGCTAGCAATTCATAAGGATGTGAAGATCATGCAACAATCATCCTAGCATTCTAACTCTAAATCCTAAGGAAAGAAAATGCAAGTTAACACTACTCCTAACTCACTTTCGTAGGCATCACGGATGCATTTAGCGTATGCATCAAGCCTTTAAACCTCTAGGCTGCCCTAGGGGACGAGTTATAGTCTCGTGAGAGTTTTCCAAGAGGGAGTACTCACAAATCCCGTTCACAATCATCCATTAAACAATGCATTACAACCAATTGTTTGCTAAGTAAGAGTTTGTCATTTTAATGCTCAAAAAGATATGGAAGTGTGCAATTTACTCATGTCACATAATTGATCAAGAATCTTGTCATTCTTCACATGTGCAAACATCAAAGCCTTGACATCTTAACTAGCAATCACCAAATTCACCGTTTTACTACATCTCAATGCATAAATCATAAAGAGGAGTTTAGCACACATAATGGATCATCTAGTCAATCACTTATGCTTGCAAGGGCAAGTCCATAAGCTCATGACTTAAACTCATTCTCAAGTTTTAGGTTAAACACCATAATCCATAAGAGAAGAGGAGTTTAGACGATCAAAATGATGAATCATGCATAGAATTCTTACTTGCTTATGCATATAATGCAAAAGATCATCCTTTAATCTAATCAATCAAGCAAAGTGCACAAACTCAACTTGCAAGTGTGCTCTCAATATGCATAGAAGGCATAAGGTCAAGAATTAGTGGGAATTACATTCTAGCTTCTCTTTTATTTATTCAAAAATAATTTATTTTTTTGCTATTCAAGTACTTTCGAGGGGGAAATTACCTTCCTAACCCTCGGCACTTGAATAATTTTTTTGAGTTCATGCAAGCACTTTCGAGGGGGAACTTACCTTCCTAACCCCCGGCACTTGCATAACTATTTTTCATTTTTTTTTTCTTTTCTATCGAGTAAGCTTTTGGTGTCAACCCCACACTTAAAACTTGGCAATATGTCTAATAGCAATAATCAAGCATATAAGCAAGCAAAGTCAATACAATAAGCCATGAAATTAAACTAAAGTCACCTAAGAGCAAGCAAGAAACTATATGATACTTCATGCTTTTTTTTTTGTATATGCTACCTTATCCTCCTTATTCATTATGCAAAGAAAGAGCATGTTAATATCAAATGATTCAAGCTAGTATAGATGTCAATTCATAAGAATGATGCAATAGTTAGGAACTTCAATCATCCTAAAGCATTATGATCAAGAGAAAACTTCACAAACCACAATCACAAGTCAATTCACAAGTGTATTCTTAAACTTAGCAAACTTATTTTCAAGTTTTCTTCAAACATTTAGGATGAAAGTGATATGTCAAGCAAGTGTCAATGCTCAGAAATGATCAATGATTGAATGATTGATGAAATGAAACATTAAAAGTATGAATGCATGCATACTACCCACCCCACACTTAAAAATTTGCTTAGTCCCTAAGCAATCAAGTAAAAGCATAAGAGAAGGATCAAGAAACTTCTCTCGTGTGAAGGAAGACTAGTATGCATCCATTCTTGCTCCATGTGCTTTTCTTTTTGATTTTCATGTATGTTGGCTTTGGCATAAACCTAAACTCATAAGGATATCAGGAAAGTGAAATATATATAGAGTTTGTGAAACAAATCATAACATAGGCCAAACCAAACATATGAGATGAGATAAGAAGTTATTCAAACTTATAAAAACATCCAAGATATCAATAACATAAAGTTTGAATAACATCAAGGAAACACACACAAAAGAGTAGCAAGTTCAACTAAAAAGATAATACATCAACAAAATACCAGCAAGAGTTAAACAAGCAAAGCAATCGAGCATAAGCAAGGTGTGCATCTCCTCGGGAAGAGGTGTGTGTGATCATTCGAACTCATATCGGCCGACGCACCACGGCCGAGCAGATTTTTGTGCTTGGAGGTTGCTCGGTCGAGTAAGCTTAAGCTGCCTTCTTTGATCCTCTTTTGCTTGACCGAGCAGAACTGTCCTAGGCCCGAGGAAAACTTTCTGACCAAATTGTATCATATTTACCAATCTGCTCGGGCAGGGCAAAGTTTTGCTCGGGAGAGTAGTTTCTGTCCTTAGCAAATTTTCCAAAGTTGGATATGAATATAAATTCTGCTCGGCCGGACTAAAAATTACTCGAGCAGGGGAAAACTCTCTGAGTGATTTTATATCAAATCTGGTAAGCTGCTCGGCCAGCTAGTTTCTACTAGGGAGAGCAGATTTTTGGACTTAGAAAATTTTTACTGCTCACGATATCTGCTCGGCCGACTGATTCATTCTGCTCGGCCAGGACAAATTTACCTACTCTTCCTTGGCTTGACAGTATTGGCTTGCTCGGCTAAGGGGTAACCTACTCGGCCTAGGTGGGTTTCAGAAATAGGGAACTTATGCCTCAATGTGAAATTTCATGAAAACTTAAGTCCTAGGCACATCTAAAAAAAATTCTATCTCCTAGGCAAGGAATCACCCCACACTTAGCTCAAATCATATTTCACAAAAAGTCATGCAAGCTAAGTGATATTCAAATCAAGCAAACAATCAAAATCTATAGCAATCTATAGCAAGCACAATCATCTAATCAACTCATCAATCATTCAAGCAAATTAAGAATAGGAGCACGACACTTACTAGCCTAGTTTAACGTCTTGGCTAAGACGTAGCCAAGGCCTTTACTCCAAAGAATCACACTTAGTGAGTCCTTTGCTAGGATCCCTCACTAAGTGGTGCAAGCAAATGTTCAAGGACTCCTCACATCTTTGTAGGGAGTGAGTGATGGGTCGCCACGCTTTGGAAATTGCATTTGTCGCGCCACTTCCCATTAAGCTTCTCTTTTGTTGGAGGCTTTTGTTTTTGAGTCTTCACAAGATTATATTTACCTCCAACAAAGCCATCCTTCACCTTAGACATTTGTTTTGATCTCTTAGCTCTTCTCCTAGCTCTTCGATTCTCATGCCTTCTTCCATTTCTTCGCGTTTTCCTTCTTTTCTTTGAGGGGATATTGACCTTGAGTATTGGTAAGATAACTTCATGTACTTCTTCCTCTTCAAAGAACCATCTAGGCATAACGAAGTCCATAGCTATATCAACTTTGCACATTTCAAGCTTTGGAAGAGGGCGCTCCTTCTCTTCATCCGGAATTTGCTCATTAGACCTTTTTTTCTTTGTAGGAACCTCTTCCTCCTCTTCTATTAGTGGTGTAATTTCTTGTAATGCTTGTTGAGGCTCCTTTACAACCTTTGAAGGTTGTTCTTGTTGAGGATCACTAAGGCCTTGGACAAAGTAATCAACAAATTGGTGTGATTCCACTTGTTCTTTGTCTTCCGGAATTGAAGGAAACTCCTCTTGAAAAGTTGATGGATGAGCTTGTTGTGCTAGTTGTCTTTCGAGCTCCAAGGTGTACTCATATTCGTCATTGAATCTTTGTTCCAACTTTTCAAACATCTTTTGTTGTTGAGCTTGTGTCGCGGCCATTTGTGCCATTAATGCAAGAAGAGTGGTTTCTTCTTGGCTTTGACTTTGTTGAGCTTGTGGTGGCACTTCTTCAATATAATCATAAGGTGAATAGGGTGGATGGTAATCCTCATACTCTTCATGGGAATTTGTGTTCCTATAGGTATAGAATTCGGATTGAGGAACATATTCATCTTCTTCATATCCCATGTAGTCCATATCTTCATGATAATTTCCATAAGTGTTCCTTTGATCATATGGACAAGAGTATTCGTCATGGCCAAAGTTATGGCAAATTTCACATTCCCTATGTGAATTCCACATGTTTATAGTATGGGAATGGTGTAAGCTCTCAAGCAAATGAACGCGGTTGAGGGAGATAGGTGATGGTTGATGCAAGAACTTGCTTTTGTGCTCCTCTTGCTTTAAGTCTTGTTGACATCCAATTCACCTATCAAGCAATCAAGAGAAAGCAAGGTAGATAAAGAATATCACAAAACAAGCAAGATATCACACTCCAACAAGCTATTACAAAAACTAAAAAGAAAATAGAGTGAATTAGACAAACAAAAGAAATACAAACTAGCTAACAATCCTAAGAACTCATCCCCGGCAACGGCGCCATTTTGACGTGTAGTTTTAGTGGAAGTTTTAATGTCCTAACACGGCAAACAAAATTTATATCTAGGAGACCTAGAGTCGAATCCCTAGAGATGAGTTAGAATTGATTAACTAGTTAATACTACTTAAGATTTGCCTAAAATAAAAGGTTTGGGGGGAATTTGTGAAAGGTTATGATATTTTGAAGGATTAAAATGCAAACTAAAGGTGATCAAGGATCTATGGACCCTAGGCTATAGCATATAAGGTGATGACAATCAATCATGCAACAATTAATGAATAGAAAATGATTAGACTAGTTTTTTGAACATTAATCCTAAGGTCAACTTTCATTGCATGTTAGGACTAAGAGGTTCATTTAAATGGAGGCCTCAATCTTTCAATATTTTGGCTCTCCCTTAGGTAATGGACTCTTCCTCAATCTTTCAATATTTTGGAAGAGTTACCATGACCTAGATCAATTAAACTAGTCATCCACATCAATCCTACACTTTCATGTTAAGATCAAAGTAGGTTATTCATGCAAGGCTATCTAATCAACTTATATCAATTTTCATTGCATATAATTGATTAGGTTCAATTAATTACACTTAAGCATTTTCACAAACACTTAATGTGCAACATTTAATAGATGTAGCCAATACACAAAATTCATATCAATATTCATTGCATAACAAATTAATCATCATCCAAATACATGCATCCAACCTAGGGATCCATAGGATCCCTAATCAATCACTACTCACTACTCATGCTAATTAAAGAGGAAATAACAATTGAAATGTATGAAAACATGAAATTAAATTGCAAACTAGAGTAGGAATGTAGAGGTTGATGCTTGAGCTTCACTCCTAAGTCTTCAATTGCACAAAGTACCACTTGATCTTCAAAAATCGAAATTCTAGGGTTGCTGGTCAACGTTCGAAGTCAAGGCCCTCAAAGGCCGGAGGCTCCTTTTTTGTTTGAAATGTCCAAAAAGTATATATAGTCCGAAGTCCTCTCCCGAGCAAATCTTCACTCGGCCGAGCAGAATAATTGGGCAAAAATCTGCTCGGCCGACTTGTTTTCTTCTGTCCCGAGCAAGTTTAAACAGGTGCAGTTTTGGTCCTCGGCAGAGTTCAGCTTCCCTGTCCGAGCAGCATATTTGCTCGGTCGAGCAGAATTTTCCCTTGGCCGAGCAGAAGCTACTGACATTTGATGTATCAATTTTATCACACTGCTCGGGGGAGCAAAGAGCTGTCTCAGGTCCTGCTCGGCCGACCAAGGGTGGCTTGGTCTGAACTCTTATGTACCTGGCCGAGCAGAAATCTTCTTGCATATCCTTGCTCGGCCTAGGACCTCCTTGCTCTACCAAGGATCTTCTTGCTTGACCAAGGACTTCCTTGCTCAACTCGGACAAGTAGTCTCCTATGACTTCTTTTTTGTGCACTTTATAGCTCCATGATTATACTTCTTGAATAAATCCTAAAATGAGCGTAAGAAGTATCAATTGTTTCATAAAGTAATCGAAAACAAACAAGAATCAAGCATAAGAAGTGTACAAATACTTGCGAATTTGCACACTTATCAATAGCCTCACAGACGAGTTGGCAAAAAAAGCTAGGCAACAAATCACCTGTATCTCCAGTGTTTATGGAAGGACTCGACAAAAGAAACACCTTCGTCTGAAAAAAAAAAGAGTTGTCCAAACTAATCTGTACCAAAGTATGCTCTAACGAGTTTATTACCACCAAAATTTTGATACTGAAAAGCTAGAAGAGAACTCTCAGTAATACCGGAAAATTTGCTTCCGCAACTTTCACAAAATCCTCAAGTACTGCAAAAATCTCAATATAAACTCTTTACAATATAGCACAAAAAAGTAAAAGCTAACATGCACAACAATTTCATGACTCTTGGTTTCAGATTACGCAAAATCTTTAAGCGCCAGTTGACTATTAGTGGGTAATTTTGTACATTTAAAATGCCATGCATTTGCTTGTGCTGCTTCAGATTCAGAGAGAATATTTAGATGTTGGACACGATTTCTATCATTTTAACTGCAACCTAGACGTTGTTATCTTTCAAGTTTATACCTTTTAGAACAAAACACAGCATAAATTTAAACATGAGATTAAAGAATTTTTTGAATCACATGCTTGGACCTTTTAGGTTTCATGCATCACAAGTATAGGTATAAGATTAGAACAAACAAGCTAGCTGTAGGAGAACAAAATAAAATACTTATTTACTTACTGTTAGGAGCATCAGTATCTTCCTGCTTCAGTAACATATCCTTTGCAGGCGGCAAAGGGATAGAATTGCTCAGCAACTTCCACATATTTATTCAATGGAGTTATTAATCCATTTCTGTCTTCGGCAATGGAAATACTCTCAGAGTTATTTGTGACACTGACAGTAACATCTCCAATCTTGATTCTCATTGGATATTGTACTCCCAATTAAAACTAACAAAAAACTTCAGGGACATTAAGTAAATCAAACAAGTTGGCATAGCAAATACCTAGTAACATCGTCCAAATGGCCAGAACTCTCTACATTACTAATTGCCAATGGTTCACAATTCCGGCTGCTAGACTCAGATGGTGAATACTGCAACAAAAGTTTGCATAGCTAGTTAAAACAAAACAGTATAAAACAAAAAGGTGATAGTTGTTGAATTTGATTGGAGATGCAGTTTAATCAAATTGCCATACAAGTAGCATGTAGCACAGGCAGTACTTTGAAAATTAGGCTACATAAGGAATGCACCCTAGTGTTCATACTTGGCCAAAAATTTCAGAGAATGAATATTACCAGTGTAGGTGATTTACCTCTAATCGCAAACTTCCTTTGATGAAGTTTTCACTGCCTGGCCACATATCACTTGGAAGATTAAAACTGGCATTGCCTATCCCACCAGTTACACAACGGGGTTTATTTTTTTGTGACAAAAGTGTACTCCAGCAAAATAAGAGTCTGAGATGGTGTATTTAAAGAAAGACGATATAGTATGTAACTATATGGGATAAACTGATTCACCGGCATACTTAGAAAGAGACTCGTGACTAAGATAAGACTTTACACTCTATGTACAAAGCTGTGGCTTCCAGTGCCTAGCAAGGAAATGAATCTATAACAAACAGCTTCAACTAAGTCATGTGTAATCTTCTTGAAAGCTAAAAAGTTAACAAGATGCTACACCTGGGCACCACACTTAAAAAAGTATAATATAAAATCATGTACCTTTGTCTCAAATCCAAATATGTTTGAATAAAAGCAAATATAAATGTCCCTGTAAAGCAGTAATAAAATAGCACAATGTATTAGAAATGTACCAACAATTGAGTCTACGCATCAGTAAAACACATATTTACCTGACAAAGTATGTTCTCCTGTAAAGCACAGTTAAAATCTTGAACAAGAACCTACAGGCAAGAGAGTCAACAACAATGCTACATCTTTATGAGGATATAATGTTTGCCAAGTGACGACGAAATTAGAAACCATGTGGTTGGACTTGGATATAGTTTTAGAAGAGAATTGCATTGAATGTTTACAACACTCCTGTTTATTTTGGACATGAAACATGCTGATAAAAAGGTTCATGTTGGAATGTTCACAAGTTTGGCTTGACCAGTAAGCTCGTCGACTTCAAGCTTGAGGCCTAGACCGCTAACCTCCGGCACATCCACAGCTCCTTGAATCTGCAAGTCAGCAACCTCTTTTTGATTTTCTGGATTGTCTTCCAGTAAGTTTCTAATGGACCAGATGCCCCATTCCCTCAAATATGGGTTTTCTTCGTCAGTCACGCATTGTTGAAGGAAAAGAAAGATACCGTTCTTTTTTCTGATGTAATCTTGGACGTGCTTTCTATGGAAAGAGCAATTGCCAATAACTCCGACTATGTCTCTTCGAAATCCTTTGTAAGGGCAGCATTTTGATGGTAAAGGAAGTGACGATCCTGCTTGTTCCATGCCCTTTTTCACAATTGCTGGAGGTTCAAGTTGGTGGAGTAGATCCAAGAGCAAATCTAGAACACCCGAAGGGATTAGGGAATCAACGACTTCCGCTGAACCATCTTTTGTATCTCCTTGAGCACACAAGTCTCTTATAAGGGTCAGTGAATATCCAAGAACATTAATCAAAGTGGATCCAGTCAGTAGGCCAGAGCTGGTTCTCGAGGTAAAATCAACAGACGCAGCAGCTTTTGTAAATATGTCCATGACAGCAGATGAAAAATTCATGGGTGCAATTATTTCTTTCAGGCGCTCATTTAGTATGTCTCCAACAACCTGCAGAAGAAAGGCTTGTGCATCACTGAACTGATGGTCGACAGGGGCATTAGCCGTCAGAGGAGGGTATAGTTTAGAGAACAACAATGTGAAATGCGATGCTTCCAAGCAAGCTCGAGAGATGAGCAACTTAAACCAATCTTCAACAAAACCAACTGCAAGGAAAGATAAAATGAATTTAGGTACATCCTGAAAACAGATTCAACTTCCGAATCTATGGCTGTATTAAGAGCCATTAATAAAGTTAACTCACCTCGGGATGCCGTCCTTACTATTTTTGCGACTACTGGTATTCCATGGTCTCTAAAAAGTTCTAAAGCAATCTCACTACTTCCATTGGAACACGTGTAAAGAATCATACACAAAGGATCACAGGTGTTGCATAGCTGAATTTTCGCAATCTCATCAATTTCAGTCGGAAAGATGTGTTGCCAAATAGCAAGCTGATGCTCTTCCCCAGCTAAGCACACATTACCCAGAATTTGTAGACAAATGCGAACAATCGCATCATCTAAAACAGGTAATGACCTCATGGAAGCAATTACAGACAGTATTGCATCAACACCCTTATGTTTAATAAACGAATTCTGATTCAAAATATTCCCAGCGCATAAACTTCTGAGAAGCCTCAGAGTTGACGCAAGAAGCTCACGGTCCGAAAAATACGAAATGGACTCTAAAATCATAATCACCGAAGAAAGAATATTCTGAGAAGCCAGGCGCGATCGGCCATCTACACTTTTGGAAACCTCGGTAAGGATTTCTAGGCATTTTCTCTTATCATCGGAGTTTGAAGCGACAAACAAAGGCCGCCATATCAACTGATCCAAGGTAGCCTACAAAAGCCACAAACAATAACAGAAATCCAAACAAAATAAATATAATTCTAATTAGCACCAACAAGTATCAAAACCGAAAAAATACGTCAATAAAATTCCAAGTAGGTATGCATCATCAGGAATATGAACCAGGATGTCAACCTAAAGAAGCCTTGTTGAGGGTTCTGGCAAACAATCAAAATAATGATGTCAGCATACATTGCGGGGGGCATTAGGCAAACCCTAAAAAGGCATCAGTTTGTGTGTCTTTAGGATTATTCATTCAGCATCAAACTTCGAATTATCAACAACTGAACAGGCAAGCACACCAAGAACTATAATTCAACTACGCAAATTCAAGAACTTGATGCGAAACATAAAGAGATAATTATACCTTGTGATAAAGAGCTTTCCAAGCATTGTCATCATTAGCAGCCTTACGCATAGCAGAGTTAGTCATCGAATAACTCAAAGCATGAGGAGTTTGACAGCGCGTCGTTGTGCACTGCAAATCTAAATTTATAAACCTACTCAAAACTAGTATAGCAATAAGCAGGGTCGAACCCAAGGGAAAGTAATCTAGTCTAAGAGTTATGCTACAACTAATCCTACTCCTATCAGGGGGTTTTTGAAGGTTTGTAAATACAACTAAAAGTACTAATAAAAGAAAATACAGTTCAGGGAATCTTGTTACAACCAGTAATCATAGACCAGACATGCATCAATCTAGTAAATTATAATTGTTCTAATTAGATAGTCCCGCTAGGGTTGTTACCTAATTCTAGTTCTATCTTCTATTACCCGCTAGAGTCTCAAGAAGATGTAACAATTAACCTAATCCAACTACCACAATAGCTCCACCGCTAGGCTTTGCTACTATGACAATTCAATAATATCATGCAATTGATATAAACCTAATTTACCGCTAGGCTGAGTTAAGCAAATAACAAAGCATGCAATACACAAAAGAACAGAATTCACTAAATTAAAACATGCTATTCAATGGACTCATACAAAGTTGCAACTAAATTCCCCAAACTGTAGGGAATTAGCTACTACTACAAAACATTAATCTAAAATTGAGTTTGAAGAAAAAACTTGCTGGTGGCCGTCCAGGCTCTCTCTTGAATTAGGGTTAACACCCTATTTATAATGTATCTGAAGATGTCGAATTGGGCTGGGCCAGACGATCCGCGGACCCTTAATGAATATTTCCCGCGGACCCTTAAGGATTTAATTAATTCCTTCAGCGTCCGCGGAAATAATCTCTTCAGCGTCCATGTCTGACGTCAGCATGATGTCATCCAGCTCTTTCTTCATCTTCTTGATCCGAATTCATCTAGAATTGCTCCATAAGCGTGTGAAATCTCTTTTCCACTTCAAATATGCCTGAAACGCAAAACACTACAAAGAGGTAATATTTCACAAATAAAGCATATAAGAATAAAGGAAATAAGACAATAATGGATCGTATAAATACGCTCCATCAAACTCCCCCACACTTATCCTTGTTCGTCCCGAACAAGTAAAGATCTAGACTATAGATTCGAACCAATCAAAGTATACTGTAACTACATGCCAATCCAACTCATAATATCCTATCTAATCATTTCATCAATATCTGCATACAATCATCATCAATAATGCTCAATTTGCACTCAACAATATAGAATACTCAAGTCAAGATATCAATGAATAATGTAGAGATAGTCCTTTTCAGATTCCTAACTTCATTCTTCAATTCACAATCCTAATCACACTAACAGTTGAGTTTTTACTACGGCATCCGAAACATACTATTAGATAAACTCATTGGCTACAACAAACTTTTATTCATTTTTTTTTTACTGATTTTTTTGATTTTTTTTTGTTGGCTTGCCTTATTTTGGCTTGTGCCATTGGTTAAAGCAAGTGCTCAAGTGGGAAGTGTCTTGGTTTTCTTCCTAACCCCCGGCACTAGTCAATAACCAATACAAAACAAAAAACATTCGTTGCCAATGAACTATCCACATATAGATTTCACTTCTCTTCTTGTCCTTTTTACGCGAGTCAAGATGAGGGTCGCTCATCTCTTTTCCCGGTTACTCAGACAAGAGATTAGATAATCTTTTCACAATTCGGAATGCCACAAAATCAACTCAACATATAGCGCAATTATTCATGTAAATATCAGAATGAATATTAAATCCCTCTAGGACATTTTCTATCAACTCTACATCACCAGATATCTCAACTCAAAAGCATTCATATCATCAAGCACAAACATCACAAAACATCAGATTTCATGCATGCAGATATATCTGAAAATCAAAGAAACAGAACGTCACTTATAAAATCAGCATTTCATCACAGCATATAATGATAGCTCTCCTCTTCGACTCAAAAAAATAAAATAAAGACTCAACTAACACTACCTCCCTCCCCCACACTTGAAATATGACGTGTCCTCACGGCACAACATATGACAAGGATGAAGAATGGGACACAGACACTAATAAAATAAAACGCTAAAAAATAGATGTAGTAAGGGAACAAGTGAACTCCCTAATGATCCACAAATGTTGGGCGCCCAGGGGTGCATCAGATCAAACTTTTTATTAGGCACCGACCTAAATCCTCCCAAAACATCATATCGTTCATGCTTTGCTCCTCGTGGGTCAGGTGGTTTAGCCTTGACATCCCATCTGCCACCTACATTGCACTGGTCAGTGATATAAAAATTTAAATCATGTTTACCTCTATGATCTGGTGGTTTATCCTTCAGTGTTCCACATGTGATCCAAACGGCCCTGGGTTTCCTTGCTTTGTTGATTCCTTCATTTTTCGAGCTTCTTGGATCTGCAAAGGAATTAGACAAAAAGGATCAGAAAACAGGGTTTCGAATTTCTGTTCAGCACTTACCGCGGACCCTTCACAATTTAATCCCGCGGTCCCTACTGAATGTCTTGAAAATGGTTCAAGGTCAGCGGGAAAAATTCCTTCCATGTCGCGGTCAGCGCTGAGAGATATTCCGCGGCCCCTTCATCAAATAACTCCGCGGACCCTACTGCCATTCCAAGAATTGATGTACCGTCCGCGGAAATAATACCCTCAACGTCCGCGGTCCTTGCTGCTTGTGGATCCGAACTTTCGCTCTTTGAACTCTCTTCTGACTCGTCTTCACTTCTCATGCTCACATTATTAACCGAACTGTTTGGATTTGAAACCGTTTGGGAAGGAAGCTTCCCTTTCTCGTTTTGGAGCTCAGAAATCGCAGTGGCCATTTGGGTTAATCTCTTGTTTATATCAATCTGAAATGCCTGCTGGTTTGCAGCCAATTCCTTCACCATATCCTCTAGTGTTTTGTCTGAGCTTGCGTTGTTGACCTGATAGAAATTCTGTTGCTGGAATGGTGGCTGATACGGTGGAGGTTGATAGTCCCAATCATTGCCATATTGCTCAGTCCACTGCGCCCTAGGTTCATATGTGCTACTGTAATCCTGGTATCCTCCCATTGCATATGCATCATCTCTTTGATCATTACAAACTGTGGGACACTCATCTGTTTCGTGACCTGTATTACCACAAAATTTACATGATTTGGCCGCCAACTGCCGCAACATCGCTTTTATCGCTCTAATATCTTTGACCATCTCCAGCTGCCGCAACATCTCTTTCACCTCTCTAATATCATTGACCATCTGAGTTGTGCCTCCCTGAAGCTGCTGCTGTTGTGAATTTTGTTGAGTCTGATATGCTGGGTACTGCTGGTAGGGTGGATACTGATACTGTTGATGTTGGGACACATAGCGTGGTGGATATGGATCATGCGGCAAGTATGGATCTCTTTGAAAATCATCTGCATAATCCATGAGAAAAGGTCAATTTTTTTTTTTTTTTTTGATAAATAAACTGGAAAAAAACCAATTTAAGTAAAACTCTTAAACTAAAGTTGCTTTCCCCGGCAACGGCGCCAAAATTTGACAGCGCGTCGTTGTGCACTGCAAATCTAAATTTATAAACCTACTCAAAACTAGTATAGCAATAAGCAGGGTCGAACCCAAGGGAAAGTAATCTAGTCTAAGAGTTATGCTACAACTAATCCTACTCCTATCAGGGGGTTTTTGAAGGTTTGTAAATACAACTAAAAGTACTAATAAAAGAAAATACAGTTCAGGGAATCTTGTTACAACCAGTAATCATAGACCAGACATGCATCAATCTAGTAAATTATAATTGTTCTAATTAGATAGTCCCGCTAGGGTTGTTACCTAATTCTAGTTCTATCTTCTATTACCCGCTAGAGTCTCAAGAAGATGTAACAATAACCTAATCCAACTACCACAATAGCTCCACCGCTAGGCTTTACTACTATGACAATTCAACTAGATATCATACAATTGCTATAAACCTAAGTTTACCGCTAGGCTGAGTTAGGCAAATAACAAAGCATGCAATACACAATAAGAACAGAATTCACTAAATTAAAACATGCTATTCAATGGACTCATACAAAGTTGCAACTCAATTCCCCAAACTGTAGGGAAATTAGCTACTACTACAAAACATTAATCTAAAATTGAGTTTGAAGAAAAAAACTATGCTGGTGGCCGTCCAAGCTCTCTCTATGAATTAGGGTTAACACCCTATTTATAATGTATCTGAAGATGTCGAATTGGGCTGGGCCAGACGGATCCGCGGACCCCTAATGAATATTTCCCGCGGACCCTTAAGGATTTAATTAATTCCTTCAGCGTCCGCGGAAATAATCTCTTCAGCGTCCATGTCTGACGTCAGCATGATGTCATCCAGCTCTTTCTTCGTTTTCTAGCTCCGAATTCGTCTAAAATTGCTCCATAAGCGTGTGAAATCTCTTTTCCACTTCAAATATGCCTGAAACGCAAAACACTACAAAGAGGTAATATTTCACAAATAAAGCATATAAGAATAAAGGAAATAAGACAATAATGGATCGTATAAATACGCTCCATCAGAGTTATTTCTGGAACCAGTTGCTCCATCACAGACGCACCAGTCTGTTTATCAAGAACAACAACTAACCCGACGCCTCCACCGTTTCTATCAACCATACCACCACCTCCATCTCCGGTGCCGTTCGGGTAAGATTCGTAACTAGTCA